>BOSO01009142.1:288361-314132 GCA_018403395.1 Gorsachius goisagi | reverse complement strand
TCATGTTCAACTGAAACCTCTTATGTTTCAGTTTATGCCTATTGCCCCTTGTCCTGTCGCTGGACACCACTGCATGATGAGAGGAAGCTTGGGGACGAAGTTTTCTCAGGTCCAAGGGAGGAAAAAGCAATAGCTGTCCCAGTTAGATCCACTGCTATTCAGTTGTTCCTATCTGAGAATTTGGTGTTAGGCTGCTGGAATTGGTGTCAGAAGTCAGAGACTTAGTGTACTGCATTATCAAAATTGTGCCTCTATAGAGTGTTTTTAACTAGTTAACTGCTAATTGAGGCCACCAGTGTTTAACATGAAAAGATAGCACTGATTTTCTAGGCAAGGGAGCTGTGATTTTTCCTAGCAACCTGCAAGAATATTTCTGAAAACTCAGGAATGCAGTGAACATCTGCTGATCTGAGCTAGACATGAAAGTATTTTCATAGGAAAGAGCAATTTTAATTAGCATAAAGGTGGATAAGATGCAAGGTGGCTAAGAAAAACATTTAAACTGGCTTGTAAAACACACAGCTGTAAGTCTTTGTGCTTTGGGGACTAAGAGAGTGAATAGAACCACAAAGGCAATGCCCTTCTGACTGGAAACATTACAAAATAATCCTCACAGTCAGGGGTGAAGGATCCCATCTTCCTACATAATGATGAACCACTGTTAGACAGGACACCCCACTACGTGGACCACTAGTCCTAGGTCACAGCTGGCATTTTCTTAGCAAGGGCAAGAAATATTTGCTGGACCTGGGAACGTGTCTGATGTGCAGAGATTTCAAAGAGAGGCTCAGGTGTCTGCAGTGTCTCCTGGGCACTCCTGGCACTGCCTCCCATGGCACAGGAACTGGTGGTTATTACATTATGTGGTCCCCACACATTCATCATTTGCTGCTGGTTCATCATCCCTGTTGTATCTGCACTTGGTAGTGACAGCACGGACTGCTAGACCAAAAGATAAGGCTTAAATGGTCCCTTTTTACTATGCAGACTTTTGTTTTAAACAAATTGGAAGTGCAAAATGAACCAATGTCTGCAGCATGCTGGAACTAAGTGGGACTAAAATGAAAAGTTTGGTAAAATTGCCAAACGGGAAAAATGCATCCTCGTTAGAGAATCAGACCGGGTTTGCATTGCCAGAGAACAAAGACTGTGAATTTTTGTTTTGACATGTAATTACTTTTCATTATGCATTATTAGCATATCAGATAGCATTCCAGAGAAAATAAGGATGGGATATTTACCGATAAAAAAATCTGTCTAATATTGTCACTATGCAGTAGGACAGCTTACCAAAATGGAGATCCTGAAGACTTGCCCAAAGTGAGACTGTGAGTCAGTGGAGCTCAGCATCAGCTCTCCTGGCTTCCAGTCTCTGGTGCTGTACATTATATTAGCCACCTCCCCACCGCAAAACTCATTAGGTGACATAAGGCAGGAAAAAGCATCCAAGACCCAATTAACCTTTGCTGAATTCAAAATAGGAAACTGTAGGAAACATTTCTGTTTGTCAGAGCTGGATGGGTACATTTAATGCAGAAAGGCTGGAGTCTGCAAAACATTTTGCGCTCCTGGTCATGAAACAGAGGACCACAAGCATGTCTGTACATCCCAAAAGCTGCTCTCCAGATCTGAGCCCTGTATGCCAGAAAGAAGCTGGCATTAGGTTGCCCACTGTCACCCCAAGAAGACCAACAGGAGCTTCTTTAAGGAGCTGTTGTGTCAGTAGTTTCTCTTCTCTCTGCAGTTGCCACTTCCCGGTGAATGTTGCCTTGCTTATTTATTCCTTGCCCAGATTTAAAGTTGTCGGCATCACAGTCCTGTTCTTCTGCTCTGTGTGGTCTTTCTACCATGTATTTTCCCCTGAGCAGACCTGTCCAGGATGGTGCACAACACACATTGTTGTGTACATAATGGAAAAAAGATTTACAGGAAAATATGGTGGTGACTTGATCAGTTTGGGAGTTTTTCACTTTCTTAAAAGTAGTAATATGAAAATATTTATATCAGTCCTTGTTGGTGGAGCAAGTGTGGGTAAGATGAAGTGCTGGGTATGTAGCATAAAGACAGGTCACATACAGCTTGGAAGAAAGAAGTCCTGAGCAGTGTTAGGGAGGAGACAGTGGGGGAGGCTACAAAGTGGCTCCGTTGATGTAAAATTACGCTACCTGCGAGTTCAAATAATATCTAGATTGAGTTCCAGTTCTTTCTTGTGAGCCAGCTGCATCACGATGATGCAAAACAACATCAGAGTGATGCAAAACAACATTAGAGTGATGCAAAACTGTTGCTATCAGTCAGAGGAGATTAACTCAAATGAGGTAAAAAAGAAAAGAGTTTTCTAGCAGATAGTTTCCTTGCCGATGAGATGCAGAGAACTTGCTTTCAGTAGCCCCTCATTGCTAAAGCTGTCCAAGGGCTTTTATTTCCTCTGGATGAGGGAGTTACCTAGGGCAAGAAATCAGGAAATAATCTTGGCAGTAGAGCGCTCAGAAGAGGCTGTAAGCTTTGAGGTCACATTTGAGGCAATTGCTAATTCCAAAACATGAGATAATCTAGATTGGGGCACAAATTGCCAGGTGAATACTAAAAATGTTACACTCATTTATAAAACATAAAATAGTACTCATTAACACTGTATATTTACCTTTCCTGTGAAGCAGTGAGGAGGAGGAAGGAAAGTGTTAAACCAGTAAAGGAGGAGAGGAAAAAAAAAAAAAGGAAAAGAAGTCGAACTGTTTTTAAAAATTCTGCAATTACAAATTAGGACTTGTATGTCTTTTTCTAGAGGTGTTAATATTATGCAGCTGTGATGAACCCAGTTTGTCTTAAGCCTTACAGTAATCTCCCTGAAATGTTCAAAGAAGAAGGAAAGGAGAAACTATGGATTCCTGACTGCCTTAAATCTTTTACTGATATTAAAAGAACTGCAAAAGGAAAATGGCCTGTTTGATGGCACTGCAGACTTTTATAAAGAGAGATAATGCTCAGGGCAAAGACGAATATCCAGTAAAAGTACATTGGTTTGGTTATTAATGATAATGTCAGAAAATCTGAGGACTTCTGTATTTGAGACTTGAACGTTAACTTTTTAACTTATCCGGACACATCTCAGCAAGAAAAGCCACGTTTACGTTAGTGCCCTTTGAGAACTGTGTGGGTTGAAGTATGAGAAAAGGTGTTGTTTATGATAGGGTTTCTCTAGAGGACTCCTGCTAGGATGTTTATGATGAGGCAAGTACTTTCTGTCATCAGACTCCTATGGTCCCTGTTTGAAGCGGAATAGGTTTTCGGTGTGTGTGGTTTTTTGTTTTGTTTTGTTGTTGGTTTGGTTGTTGTTTGGTTGGTTCTTTAAGATTACCCTTTGGGCCAGGATAAAGCAGTAACCAGTATCTATTACGCTACTACTTCTCTTTGCAGCCCCAGTGGTCCATTGTGCCTGTCCCTCCTTGCAGTTTTTAAAGAAATGGCCCGTTAAGAGTAGTGGACGGCTCTTTTCTATGTTGTTCCCACTAGCTCACCCAGGACAACTTGGTTTAAACAGCTCTAGTCTTCTAAGCAATATTGTTAAGATATTGAAAAGGATATTCTGGCTCAAAATTTTGAGTCTGAATCCAAAGTACTCTGCTCTCAGGTTTGCTGATTTCATCCGTCTCTGAGCCAGACTCTGCCTTAAGGGTTTTCATGGGAGCTTCGGTTTATTTTGTTGTTTTTCCCCAGTTGGTGCTGTCTAGTGCAGCAGGCCTGAAGTCACTGGGAAGTTTCATCATTGACTTTCATGAGGGAAACCTCAGGATCTGAGCATTTGAGATGGAGAGGGTACTTAGCAGTACTCAGGCAAAGATCTGACTAAGTCAACGGGAGTTTTGCCACCTTCAGAAAATGCAGGATGGCACTCTGCCTTTGCCTTGCTCTCCCAAATGGTAAAGGGGAAAAGCAAAACAAACCAAGATCAACATGTTGTGCTCTGTTCAGTCTACTTGAAAAGCAAATGTTTTTCAAAATGGGTGTGCATTAGAACCTTTGGAGGAAAATCAGTCCTATTTCTTAAATATTACAAGTAGAAAACCTGAAACATAATTGTTGCAGAGGCTTAACGCTCACAATGTATGAGCCTAAAATGGGTAAAGGCACTGTATGTTTTCACAGGCTGTCGTTTCCCCTGTAGGTGTATGTTAGTACGTTGGGGTTACAAAATGGCGAGTTCTTATAAAGAGCTCTCCCAGACTGATCTTTAGGCTTTTTCTTGTTTAAACCTTGCCTGTAAGGAAAATGATATGCCAGATTAAAACGAAATCCAGAAGCTTCTTATGAAAATGGCGCTTCCATCCTCAGTCAATGCCTCAATGGTAGAATCAGTGGGGCGTTCCTCCCCAGTGTCCAGGAAAGAGCAACTGATGAGTGGAGATAGAGATGTACATCTCTGTTACATATAGATCCTATTAAATGTATTCATTTAATAATAAAGCGGGGATGGGGGGAAAGCAAGTCCTGGGAAAGTAGGTGTTTACTCTTCAGGGGTGGGATGTTTTGACCTTTGAAAGGTGGGTTTCATCCCGGGGTGCTGGGGGTGCCGGCCAGGCTTGGGGTGGTGGTGGGAGGTGGGGGCTGCAGGGGTGCTGGTCCAGCACCAAGGGTGCTGTGAATTTTGTGTGTGTGTGTGTGTGTCCCCAAACTGCAAGTTGAAAGATAATTAAACGTATGCCCCCAATACCTACCCACACTCTCATCTTGGCATGGGCATACCCAGGCGATTAAAGCTGCTCAGGAGGCAGCTGGTGCCTGAGAGCTGCTGGAGTGGATGCAGGCTTGTTCCCTTTGGGAAGGTGCCTGGGAATTTGGCTGTCCCAGGGGAATAAGGGAAGGCATGATGGACAAGACTTATAAACCCCAGGTAACAGCTGGAGGTGGCTGCTCGCCCCATGCGAGAAGGAAAGTATTGCTATAAATCGGGAATCTTTATAGCCGTTGGGCTGGAGGAAGTTTTTTGGCTGTAAACTGTCATGCACTGCAGCTCTTGGTGAAAAGGCTGTGAAAGTGGGGAGTCCTCTCTCCTGAGAACCAAAGTGCAATTAAGATCAGAAAGAGGGAGAAGGAAATAAAATAAAGACCGCAGGAATTCCAAGCCAAGGAAAAACTTTAGGGTTTGGGTGTCCTGTCCCATCCCCCCCGCCCCACCCCTCCCTGTTCCAAGGATTATGCATAACTTCTGGAAACTTTTTTTATGGTTATTTAAAAATTTAAGGCTGGACAGACTTCTTTTTGAAAGACCAACTAAATTGGAGCGCATACATTATTTGCCTGGGATGAGTGGCGCGGTCATTTGCTAAGTATTAAGTAAAACATGCAGTATAGCAACTTAAATTCAACTTCAACTCTCCTCCTTTTGCCTGAACAGAGTGATCAATGCAAGAAGCAGTGACCGTATCGGTAAGTGTCGGCTGCCAAGGAGGTTGAGGCTGCTTCCCATTCCTTGTGCGCACGTGTATGTGCGTATAAAGGATTCGCTCTTCGCCAAAGCCTCCATTCGGAAGAATTAAATAGTGTCTTTAGAACTCGGATCGCCTAAAGACACATTTAGACCGGCTCTATTTTTTTTTATCCATTCTTTTTCGGAGCCTTTTTCCACCGAAACGGCCCCAAAGGGCCCTGTCGCTTTCCGTTCGGGCTGGTTCTGCAGCCTCCCACACGTTCATTGCCGGGGTGGGGGGTAGGGGGGGTGTCGCGTTGGGGAAGAGCTGAGACGGGTTTGCCCTGCACGGGACCCACCGCCACCGCCGCTCCCCTCCTCGTCCTCCCCCACCCCGGGGACCGTACCCTAAAAGGGACGCGACTTCTGCAAGGGGATGGGGGGGGGAGGGAGAGCCCCTTCTCTCCCCTTCTCTCCCCTTCACCTGCACGGTGAAGCCCCTCCGGCGCTAACTTCCCCCGGGGCTCGGCTTTCGCGGGATGGCGGTGCTGGAAACGTCCCCTGCGAGGCTGCACACCCGAGGCGAGGCGGTGCTGCCAAAGCCGGCCGGGGGACGCCGGTGCCGCGGGCTTTCGGGGTTTGACCCTCGGGGCTTTTGCTAGGACGTTCGCGTTGAGCGGAGCCCCCGAAGTGACATAAAGCCGCGGCGGCGGGACAGGCCGGCTCAAAATACCCCATAGCGGCGTCGAGGGGTCAACTGAGCAAGCCTCGCCCCAAACTTCTTTGCAAATGCTGCCTTCCCCTTCCGAAGAGGACAAAAAGCGGGCGGTGGATGCTCGGGCAGAAAAGAGCTTTAAGAAACTTTACCGCGGGAATTCGCCTTGCAGGGATAACCGTTTTTCGTGTGTTTCTGGGCGGTAGCTGGGGAGAGCTGACGTGCGGAATTTAACATGTCAGGCTGAAGGGAAAAAAAAAAAAAGCTCTGCGGAGTTGCGTGAGTTAAGGCTGGGTGAGACCGATGGTGCTGTGCAACGGAAACGCAGCCCGAAAAGAAACCGAAAATAATAGCGGATGCATTGGGTTTATTTGAAGTTCGATGAAGGCAGGCGCGCAGGGGCTGCTGCTGCCCTCTGAGCGGAGCGTGGAAGGGCAGGGGGTGCAGGCAGGGGTGCAGGCAAGGGGTGCCTGCCCGCGGAAAGAGCCCGGACTGAGCCGCCGCCTGCGTCCTGCAGACGGGAGCCCTTCAGCCTCCCTGCCCCAGCAACCCCGACTTCCAGCTCCTGCTGCTCCCCGACAGCTTGCCCGCGTACCCCGGGCACCTCCTCCCCAAATCTTGAAACCCCCCGCGATGCTGCGCGGAGTCTGGAGCGCGGGGAGATGCCTCCTTTAGAAGAAACCCGTATTTTTACACCGCGCCGCTCCTTTTCCCTCTCCTTCGCTGCCGTTTAAAGAACTTGTTATTGTTTAAAGAGACCCCATTGAACTATTTCCTGCTCATTGTCACCTCTCTCCCCCTCGCCCTCTATCCAGGGATTCTCACGGAAAGGTAATAAACTGTTTCCCTCACACCACAGACCGCCGCGGCCCCGCAGAATGCGAACCATTAAAACACCGGCGGGGCGGGAGCGCCGCAAGCCGGCCCTCCGCTCCCGCGCCCCGGCCCTGGCTCCAGCGCCCAACGACTTGAAAAGAAATTTCAGCCCGTGGCAAAGTTTCACCCGGGAGGCTCGGGGCCCCCGCTCTTGCCCGCAGAAACTCGCGGGGGGTTTCTCCTTGGTGTACGAAACGAAGCCTTTAGCTATCGATCTGAGTTTTAGAAGCATTGTTTTATTTTATGTTATTTTGGTGGGTTGGTTCGTAACCATCGATCTGATTTTCAGAAGTGTGGGGTTTGTTTTTTTTTAATTTAGGGTGGGGTGGCTCCAAACCACTGCGGCCGGGCATCTCGGCCGCGGCCGGCAGCGAAGGCACCTCTGTACCGGCGGCGGGGGGCAAGGGCCGCGCCTTTTCTCACGGGTGGGCTCCTGTGATCCCTAAAAGAGGGGGCTGGTGGCGGGGGAAGGGGGGAGGGGGGGTGTGCGCGCTTGCTATGCCCGGTTTCTGGTCAGGGTGTTTTCAGCTTTTTGGCTGATTTTTCCAGCGAGGTTTGCCCTTGCCAGCTGCCGCCTTCCCCCCAGCAGAAGCGCCGCGACCTGGGCCGGGGGCAGCGGCGGGGCGGGCGCGGGGGTAGCGGGCGGCCTGCGGGGAGCGGGACTTTCCCGTCCCTTCCCTGCACAGGAACCGGCGGCCGGGGGTGTCTGCCGTCCGGGACCGGCTGCCTGAAACCAGACCGGGGTGTGTGTGTGTGTGTACCAGACCGGGGTGTGGGGGTGTGTTTGTGTGTGTGTGTGTGTACCAGACCGGGGGGGGGGGGGCGGGTGTGTGTGTGCGTGTGTGTGCTGGCCGTGGCGGGCGTCGGTGGCCCGGCTGGTGGCTGCGGCGGGGAGGCGGGAGGGAGCCGCACGCAGGTTATGAGGCTGTTGCCGGGATGGGCCATTTCCTCCGCGGCTGCCGGAGCCCCGGCCCCGGCGGCTTTGATAGAGGTGCAAACATTTGGGGGCCGATTTACATAAAATAGCCGCGTTTAATCCCGCGGGCTGCAATTAACATCACAGGCTTCCCCGGGCACCGTTGTGATATGGCCGCGGGCAGCCAATCGGAAAGGCCGGCCGGAGAGATCAAAGCGGCCGTCCGCCAATCAGCGGGGCCCCCCCGCCGGCATCGTGATGTCACCGGAGGGGTGTTTATGACGGGGTATAACAGCGGCCCCTTCCCCGCTCCCGCTCGCTGGGGCCGCGGAGGTCAAGTGGACTCAGCCCCGGCCCCGCCGCAGCCTCCGCCGCCGCCGCCCGGGGCTCTGCCAGGGCGCCTGCCCCGCCGGGCGGGCGCGGGGCCGGGATGAGCTCCCCCGGGGCGGAGGGCGCGGGCAAGCCCCTGCCGTACCGCGTGGACCACCTGCTGAGCGCCGTGGAGAGCGAGCTGCAGGCGGGCAGCGAGAAGGGGGACCCCACGGAGCGGGAGCTGCGGGTCACGCTGGAGGACAACGAGCTGTGGCTGCGCTTCAAGGAGCTCACCAACGAGATGATCGTCACCAAGAACGGCAGGTAGGGCAGCCGTGGGCCCCGCGCCCCCCCCGCCGCCGCCCCCCACCCCGGCCCACGCAGCCTCCCGCGGGAGGGGGGGGGACGGGGGGACGGGGGGCGAGGGGCTCCCGCCGGCGGCGGCGGGGCGGGGGCGGCCGCCCGGCTGAGCCCGGGGGGGTTCGGGGGCTGCCCCCCGCCGCGCCTCGCGCCTCCGTGTCGCCCCGCAGGAGGATGTTCCCGGTGCTGAAGGTGAGCGTGTCGGGGCTGGACCCCAACGCCATGTACTCCTTCCTGCTGGACTTCGTGGCGGCCGACGGGCACCGCTGGAAGTACGTGAACGGGGAGTGGGTGCCGGGCGGGAAGCCGGAGCCGCAGGCGCCCAGCTGCGTCTACATCCACCCCGACTCGCCCAACTTCGGCGCGCACTGGATGAAGGCGCCCGTCTCCTTTAGCAAAGTCAAACTCACCAACAAGCTCAACGGCGGCGGGCAGGTAAGCCCCGGGGCCGGGATGGGGACGGGGACCTGCCCTGGGACTGGCACCGGCGCCACCCTCGCCCCGCTCAGCGGGGCTGGACCGTCCCGACCCGACCCGACCCGACCCGTCCTTGCGGGGCGGCGGGGTGCGGCCGAGCCAGCGCTCCCGCCCGCCTTAATGCTCCTGTTTACACTGCTGTTATCAAACAGCGTGGCGTGGGGTGGGTCGCGCTCCCTGCACCCCCCTCCGACCACCTCCCCCTGCATCCTTTCGGCAGTGGTCTTTCCACCGAGGATGGGCGCCTTGACTTGCTTTTTTGGAAATGTCTTTCTGGTCTGAATGTCTGACGATGCCAGCGGTGTGCTAGACACACCTTGCTGGCTATTTAGAGCCAATGTGTTTGTGTCTAGGCAAGCTGCCCCGTGGAGTAACAGGGATACAGACAACTAGGCAAAAAGTAGGGGTGTCTTGACTGCGGTGTTCCTTCCCTCGTTCTCACAGCTTTGGTTTTAGGGTTGAGTTGTTGTACCTGTTGCCTCTTCCTCCTCCGCTGGAGAGATGGATGGTTAGATACTTTAAAACCCGACTGCTTTCTGTGCCTGCCGGCATCTGCCACCGCTCTGTCACTGCTTACCTGCTCTCTCCGTTTGCTCGCAGATCATGCTGAACTCTCTGCACAAGTATGAGCCCAGGATTCATATTGTGCGAGTGGGTGGCCCGCAGCGGATGATCACCAGCCATTCCTTCCCAGAGACCCAGTTTATAGCTGTGACGGCCTACCAGAACGAGGAGGTATGCACAGCGGGGAAGAAAGGATGCAAGTTCCAGGAGGCTTCAAGTGGCAAAGTGCATGTCAGAGACCAAAATAATGGATCTCGTTTCTCGGTTTTCTGTTCTTTCTGTGCTTCCTTTAAAGCTAAATACAGAAAAGGAAATCAGTGTACGTAAAAGCCCAATGAATGTACAGTAGTACAAAGTTCTGGTTGCTGTTTGTCTCCATATGTACCACAAGTTCATTGCAGGAGGGTAATTTGTAAAAGATTCTGCGGGGCAAAGCAAGCGTGGTCAGAAATACAGCCGTCATTTTCAGCCACACAGTGAAATAACTGGACAGGCTGTTTTCAAAACTGGCCTTTCTCTGTTAGCCAAAATGCACATCTGTGTTTAATGAATCTGTAAAGTACTAATATTTCTGAGATGTTTTGATGCCTATTCTGCTCTGGCTTGAAATGTGAAGCTTTTTATAGCTCTCTAGTGTGCTACCGTTCTTAGCTGTTTCCTTAGCTGATCAGTAAACCCAGGCAATTCAGCCTCTTAGAATTTGGCAGAGGGGCCGATTCCTAGCCCTCCACTAACACTTCAGACTTTAGGGGGTGTTCACCTGATGTCCGTAGGTTGGTATTATGGGCCTAATCTTATTTCTTCAAAAATCCGTGGTTTCACTAACTTCAATGGATAGTCCTAATTTAAATCCTAGTATCTGTGTGCTAATGAATGGTGATACTTAAAGATATTTGTTGTTGTTTTTAGATCACAGCTTTAAAAATTAAATACAATCCGTTTGCAAAGGCATTTCTTGATGCAAAAGAAAGGTGAGAGCTCTTAATTCTAAAGTGTGGATTTTTATTTTACATAGATTTGCAAAAGCATATTCTTAAGCTAATACACCACGGTTTCTGTTATAGAAGTGATCACAAAGACATGATGGAGGAAGTGGGAGACAACCAGCAGTCTGGGTATTCGCAGCGTACGTTTTCTTTCATTCTGCATCATGAACATAACTTTGATTTCTTCCATGTCATCGGTTAAGTTAAGCAAAACTTTGAGAGTGGTGTTGGTTGGCTGGCTTGTTAGTTCCTAGCGAGAATAATATTGCCAGTCCTCAGGATTGTGGTTCATGCAGGTTTATGGTTGTAGAAACATTATGATCTATGCATGTGCGGTCTGTGTTGCGTTCAAAATCCTTTAATAGAATCTTGCAGTTAACTGCATGTCCAAAAAGACAGCCGCCTTTATATACAAGGACAGCAATATTCATATGGGTATGGGGACAAAAGTTTACTTCAAAATACAGCATAAAATTATTGAAATGGTACTTAGGTTTTAAGTACTTTAAGAAAATTAGGGGCATCTGCTAAAAAAGCTTCCTCAGATGAATAAAAAGCATTAGTGTTCTAAGGGTTTCTGTTGTAACAAATTATTGCCAAAAAACGTCTGCAGCCTATAAAGGGGGGAAGCTGAGCTGCAGTGGGAATTATTTTGTTTGAGTGAAAATATTTAATTTTTAAGAGTTCTTCTTAGCTGTCTGAGAAACCTCAGAGCTTAGCTGTAGACCAAAACTCCCAAGGAGCAATTTAAACCTGAAGATCACACTAACAATTACTGAGCACACACACTACCTACAGAACAGAGGGTTTAACCATTTCAGTGTTTCCTTACTGTGAGTGTAATTAAGTGGTAATTTTAAAAACATGTTAGCTTTTCTGAGCCACTGCCTGATTTTCCTTCGTAAGATCGTTTAAGAAAGCTGTAAAGATCCAGATTTTCCAGACGCGTTGAAACACTTGCTTCCTTTCCCACGTGTGCATTTCCTTGCTGATCGATTATTGATCTCGTTGCCCTGTGATGCTTTCCCTGCCTGGCTGCATTACGTACCTGTCTTATGAACCTCTCGCTTCCCCACAGTAGGTAGCTGGCTTATTCCTGGGACCGGGGCTCTGTGCCCACCTGCCAATCCTCACCCTCAGTTTGGAGCCCCCCTCTCGCTCTCCCCTGCTCACAGCTGTGAAAGGTACTCATCGCTGAGGAACCACCGGCCTGCCCCCTACCCCAGCCCCTACACCCATAGAAACAACTCGCCAAGTAAGTCTGACGTTGCAGCTCTGTAAAAAGATGGGAAATGAGCCGAGGGGTGCGAGCTTTGAGTGGTGGGCGCCTCGAGCGATGCCACAGAAACTGAGGTCGCTCTTGAGCTCAGTTTGCACAGGGGGCTTGGAGCCAGCTCTGCGAGGAAATAGGGATGAGGAGTGCGTGTCCCCAGTCTCCTTACGGTGGAAAAACTGATGGTGTGGAGAACGGCCTCCTGTTGATTGATTAGATTATACTGTGCTGGCTTTGCCTACGGCTCTCGAATTCATGTAACCAGTAAGCTTAAACTTACTTTGATTTTTTTTTTTCTAAGTTAACTTTGAAAGTGAGGATTTTAATCATTAGTTACAGGCAATAGAATGAAATGAAGAAGTGTTTGTCTGGTTCTGTTAGTGTCACTTGTTATTAATGCGTCATAACTGGGGGCCTGATTCTGTCTGTTTTAATTGCTTGTCGCTGTAGTTAACATCCCCGCACTGAGGTTGTTTGCAATGACTGTGTCACAACCGGATACACAGAAATGAAATGGAACTGATAAACTGCAGAACTATTTTAAAAGTCATGCTCAGAAGTAGCCAGCTTAGAAATAGCACTAAGCCTTAAGCTGTATGTACCTAAGGAAGAGGAGGGAAAGGCATTTTTAACAGTGATTTTTATTTTATTTTATTTTTTCTCTCTTCTGTTAAAATTTTTTGCCCTTCAGCCTGTATGGTTATCGAAGGTTCCCATTTAAAAAGAAAAAAAAAAAATAAAGATTTTTTGAATTGTGGAATAATACACAGGCTTCTAGATGCAGCCTGACCAATCTTGTATGTAGCTTTGTAGTTCATTTTAAAGCGGAAAACTAGCTTTCTGTGGGCTTTTCTTGCATCTTGGAAATTTTATGCAAGTTTTGTGACTTGAAACAGAACAAAAGAACAAAACACCTCTCGTGTTCCTTCGTGTTCCTTGGTCCTCAGCAAGGAACCTCTGCTCCTTCCCTTAGTCAGCTGCCACAGCAACTCCTTTCTCACTATGGGTGGCTGTGGAGGATTCCCTTATAGCTTCCTAGTGCCTCTGCTGTGCTGGCCAGCCAGTTTTGGGCACGAGCTGAGTAGTTTAAGCCACAGTCCAATCACTCCTGATGGTGCCTAAGGCAGACTTCAGAGCCCGTGGTGGCATGCTCAGCTCAAAGCTGGGATGTGTGGTCAAGCGCTGCCAGGCTGTTACTGCCGGTGTAGATGATGGAGATGAAGAAGGTGCCCTGGAAGAGTGATTGGGATAGTGTAAGCAAGGAGCCCACCTCTTCCCGCTGACCGAATGAGGAAGCATGGGCTGAATTAGCAGGTGGTTTGAAGACCACTTTTTGGCCATAGGTCCTTCATAGAAATAAGACTTTGCAGCTGTAAGTTGAGCAAAACAATACATTGGCAGGGTCTTGCCAGTGAAAGTGTAAACTTGACACAACTGGTAGCTGACTTCATTTTTGTGTGTGTGTGTGAAGTTTGGTTTTTCTCAAGGCAGTAGTGGGGAGGGTGGTTTAAAGCTATACATTGCATTTGAATACAAGATTGGTCTGATTCTAGTGAGTTTAAGCGCTTGCTTGTTTTCTCAGCAGCGTATGCCGATAACTCCTCTGCCTGCCTTTCCATGCTGCAGTCCCATGACAACTGGTCTTCTCTAGGAGTTCCCCCACACACGACGATGCTGCCCATGAGTCACAGCACTGGCACAGCTACCAGCTCCAGGTAGGAGTCCATCCCTCGGCAGCCCTCAAATCGCTGTATTGATACTTTCTAGGAAGAGAAGGCTGAATGAATAAGGAGGTAAAGAGTCCCCAGCAAATTAGAAATCCTTATGGCCATGTGTGGCTCATTGGCCATCGGAGGGTGGGGGGCACTGAGAAGGGCTATTTACAAGGAAGGGATTGAAAAAACAGACAAAACTGTGTTTTTTGGGGTTTTTTTTACATTTTGGTTTTGGAAATGTAGCTACTTGCGACAGTGGTATTTCATAGATAAAGGATTGCAAATCACTTAGACAAGCACCCATTGACTTTGAGGATGCTCTTTTAAGCCTTGTCTCATTTTGCTTTTAAGCAAAATGGTGTTTAGAAAGTTTATTTTTGACCTGTTTCCTTTTAGCCAGTCACTGCTTTCCCATCCATCTCCACAAACCCTCGTTCTGCTACAAACAAAGGGGCAGTGAACCACAGTGTGGAGAAGGAGCAAGCGGCTGGGGCAGTAATTCTTTACTTGAGCATTGCCACAGAAGCCAGCATAGCGTAGGATTATACGCTTGGTGAAAACCTTTGCCATTTTGTGATCATATAAATCTATCTTTTCTCCTCTTTGTACTTTTTATCTTAATTAAATTTTTGGATCCTTTAGCAGAGATTTAGTTTACAGTCGGTCCCCCGGAGCTAAACTTGCAAATTCAAAGAAATACAGATAAGGTGGTAAAATCTTTGCTGTAAACCACAGAGGGCTGAGGTTCTCAGAAATTCACATTTACCACTCTGCTTATGGAAAGCCTTTTATCTGAACCATGCACAGAGACACTTGGCTATTAATCAGAGTATATGCTACTACCCAGTATAAAATAACTGTATTATTGAACATAAGTTTAGTCCTGAACATATATTAAGGAAGTAAACAGGTCCTCCCAGCGCTTCTTTCCATGTCTGGCCCCCAGATGTGTATCTGGAAGTTTGCAAAGTCCACTGAGTTTCAGTTGCTGCACTAAGACTTGTCCCCCAGAACTGGAACTGTGGGACCTCAAGGAAAGAATTTCTTCCATCTGTTTTGTCTAAGCCCCTATTTGCCAGGTAGAGAAGAATATTTATCTTTTTTGCTAAACTGCTTGGGATTGATGGGTAGAAAGTGCCGTGTAGTATTACACAGCAGGACTGAACCTTTTCTCGTAGTGTTTCTCTTGAATCGGCCTATTTCTCTTAATTCATATGTGTGTTTGCACATATGTGTGCGTGTATATCCATACCCAGAGGAGAGGGAGAGTGGAAGCTGTAGTGTCAGTGACACGGCTTTTTTTCCTTTAAAGGAAGCTACTACTTTCTGTAGTATCCGTGCAATCTGCAGCCATCAATCCAGCTCTTCCCCTTCTAACATGAAAGGATGAACAAGGTCCTAGGAGGGCTGAATGGCTGTCTGGAGGTGTCTGTCCCTCTCTGACTACAGAGGCACTCCAGGAGGATTAGGGCTTTGACAGACTCATGGCAATGGATTTAAACCTGTCTGGGTCCAACAGCTGTCATGTCCCAGCCACCTCCATCATGTGGCTTTCCCGTGAGGAAAGGGTATGGCATGGCTCAGGAATCTGCGTGCAAACCTCTGCATTTTTCAGGCTTGCCTGTTTGTTCCTCAGCTTGGCTGCAAATTTGATAACCTACCCAGTGCTGGACCTGCTTTAGGGAAAAGGGGGAGGTTAGGTTTATTGGTAGGGTGCCATGAACATGACCTTCTGCCTGGGGGTCCTTCCTACCTCCCAATGGCTGGGGGAGCTTCTTAGAGAAATTCACTGTCTCCATCAAGCAAACCCAGCTTGGGAGCTGCGCTGTGGCCCGAGCAACTGCCAGCAGGCACTAGAGTCATATATATATATATAACCTATTTTATTTATCACCTTCCCTCTTCCAGCCAGTACCCTAACTTATGGTCTGTGAGTAACAGCACCATCACGCCGGTGTCCCAGTCGAGCGGGATGTCCAACGGCCTGAGCTCCCAGTTCTTGCGTGGCTCTCCAGCGCACTACACTGCCCTTCCGCACCCGGCGGCCGCCGCGGCCTCCACCTCCCCCTTGTACGACAGCGGGGCGCCCCCGGACCTCCCCGACAGCCAGTACGATGCCTCCGCACATGCCAGGCTAGCATCCACGTGGACGCCTGTCACCCCCCCTTCCATGTAAACCCAGACCTTTTCCTAGGAGACAGACTTTTTAGCTACTGCATTACTTTAAATGCTTGATCCTCAAGCAAGAGAAAAAGGAGGCATGAAGTAAATTACGGACAAAGCACCTGCACTGCTTTGCATAGAGCATCTACGTTATACCTCTTATAGTGAACAGTGCATCACTGACTTCACATGGAGTTTACAAATCTGGTGAGCGTGCAATTCTGAGAGCAGATTCACTGCTTTTAATATTTTTCCTTTTTTTTTTTTTTTTAAATTTTAAGTTTGATAGACCTAAGTTTTAAGGTTTTTACTTAGATTCCAAATTTCTCAGTGTTCTGACGTATTTTGGACCTGAAGTTTGGCGTCATTCTTGACTAAGTTACTCCTAACTGTTTTTCAGTTAATTTTTTTAATGGTAAACTTAGCTATAGTCATGAGAAGACTTTTATTAACCGTCTAGTTAGAAGCATTCTGAAATATGCACAAATGTAGCTGAGGAGTGAAGTTTTTGGAAAATCATGTGCACTAACACGTATTTGCCTCACAAATACGTTGTGTTCTTAACTGTATGCTTATTTCCTTGCTGCTGAATTAATGTCGAGACAATCTGCAGGAACTATATTCTTCTTAATAAACGCAGTATTAATGCTTGGTTTAAATTGTTTTACCCAAAAGACTCCTTTTAGAGGTAACTTTTGCTGTTTGATCATACAGATTTCAAATACCTGTCAGCTTAGCTAAACATCTAATTTCAAACAGCCAGTGTCTAACAAGGAGCCCTACACAAAATTTTTTCGAGGCATTGAAAAACATCACTGTTTTTTGCGTTTTGGTTTGGGGGTTTTTATGGTCTCTGGCTCAGGCCTTAAGGGAGGGGATTCAACACCTGGAGAATCATTCTAATTTATTTTATTTCAATATTGTACTCTGTTGATCTATATTTATTATTTGGTAAGTTACAACTTTATTTTCTACATGTTAAGGTGTGTAAATAATCCCTCGACCTACAGTGTACTCTTTTAAGACAATCATACGTGGGATATGTCACCCAATGGCACGTTGAACAGCATGGATGTAAGTAGTTAACTTACTGTAAGAGGGAAAGCTCTAGTTACCAATCATTTGGGGGAAAAGTGCAGATATACTAAGCTTTAAAATACACTGACTGCTTGACTTGCTGGAAAGGTCTGGATAAAATACTTCCTTCAGGACCACTATTAAGTAATACGATCCAAATTTCTGATGCAGGCTAACCCAAAACATTGGCTCAAAGCGTGCCCTTGGACATATCTTTCTCCTACTGACTCTGGCAAGTATATATCCTGAGGAAAGCAAAATGTTTTGCATAAGCCATAATAAATAACTTTTATAATGAAGTGCCTAATATAGTGAAGCAAAATTCTATACCAGGGAATTCCTTAAATAATTCATTGATGTGTGCTCATGTGCTACAGTGGCAGCTTTAAGATGAAAAAGCAAATATTTGCCACCGTTTTGGTCTTTTCGGCACCCTGTGGGCAGGACCCTGCGCCTAGAAAGACTTTGGCAGGGCTTTCTCCCTGCAGAAGGATTTGCGTGCAACAGCGGGCTGCGGTGTCTCGGAGGTACTCCAGCAGGAGACGGCGCCAGAAGCAGGCGGCTGCGCGACTGCGTTCTCTGTCGATATGTAAATACTGATCTAAGCGCTCCTATTTTATTGTGAAGGTAAATTGTGTAAATGATGTAAGTGCATTATTATTTAGACTATTTTGTAGAAATTAGCAACATATTGTGAGGGGTTTTTTTACTTGTATTTTGGAAGCATAATTTAAATTTTAAAAAAAAGAGTAAAGATTCTTAAATAAACTCAATGCTTAATTTTCAGTTTGTGCGAGGGTGGTGGGAAAGGTGAAAAAAATGCACACCAGACATATTGAACCTACAATACCTTCCATGTAGTGGTTTCACAAATGGCTCCTGCTGCACAGTGGCTTCCGGCCGTGGGCGAAGGGTCAGAGAGTTCTTCATAACCAAATTAATGATTATTTAGTCATGGAGAACTTCCTTAAAAAGATCTTTGGAGATGCTACAATCTCTTCATGTGCTTCTCTTCCCCCCCCCCCCCCACTTTGTTTCTCCCTCCTATTGCTAAACCCTTGACTGACTGGTGGTCAGAGGTGGCATCTGCAGCTGGTGTTTGATGAAAACTCTATTCCCACAGCGACCTGTTTGTAGGGTAAATGCTGGAGCTGGAGGCAAGCCTGGCAGCTGCTGTGTTCTACCTCGATAACCAGATTTTCAAGCGTGTTTCTGAATACACACATGGAGTAATAAATGCCTAACTGCTGCCTGGTACGCTCAGCCACTGGAGGAGTCTCTGTAGGCTGATCTAGCACTACGGTGACTCTGCATGGAGCTGAAAACGCAAATGTCACCTCTGAGAGCTGATGTGGTCAGTGGGGGAGCCCAGCTCATGTCGTGGAGAGAGCCAGCTTTGCCCCAGAGCAATTCCCTCAGAGCAGGCACAGGGGAAGAGGGTGATCAAAAGGGACCCGTAAAGCATGAGAGAGGTGCTAGGTCCAGGGCTGCAAGATGTCCCTTTGAATGGCCCGTGGTGGGCAGCCCACTGTGGGGCTGTCTTTGCTCCAAAGAGGCTTGCGTGGTGGACAGCCCACAGCTGCTGCCCAGCACAGAGGTCAGTGGTTCCTCAGGGTCTTGTAGAGCTTGTGCTGAAGAAACAATTGCTATGTCCATGTGGATAAAAACAGTTTCTCCACCTGTTGATTTGGCTGGGGCTCGCTGAATTAACCTGCCTGCAGCTAGGGCCTTTTGGCTGTGAAGTGGAGGAGCCCCATCTCCATCTCCTGCTGTAGCTTGGTGCATGGCCCTTGGAGGCCACTGTTCTGATGTGCACTTACAGCCAGCAGGAACTTTCCAATGGCTGGAAGATTGTGTGATGCAAACCTGTGGGCTGATCTCTGCACTGTGAAAGAGTTCAGTTCTCAGTGTGAGGGAACTCTTCTGCCTGGTGAGCAACCTTGGCAACATCACATGAGTAACTTCTCTGCTGGTCAATATCTGCATACTTGCTTTAGGTCTTGAACCAAAAGCAGATTACCATTAAAATAAATTAATTACCATTAAAAGATTTCTGAGCCTGAAGACTTAGCACACACACATACAAGGCCTGCATAGATGCAGCACTGTACATCTCCAGGCAGCTCAATGCTGGTATCAGATAGATCTTACCTAATTGGCTTTTTTGGTGTGGGTTGGTTTTTTTTTTTTTCCTCCTCTCATACTTTCAAATTAAAGAAACCGAAGCCTTTCATGCCATTGAAGCCAAGTTGCAGGCTGCTTTAAAGCAGACTGAGCATTTCAACATCTATCTTTTCACACCTGCTCTGTCACCATCTTCCTCCTGAACTGTGCTTTTTCTCTTACATGTGGCCAAGCGGCCATCAAAGGCACCTCAGACTCACCTTAAATACTGTCGGGGTTGTAGTTGCTGGAGGAGCTGGGCAGTCAGACCCAGATGACTCTACAAATACTCAAGCCACCATGAAAACCATGTGGACTGTGTGTGACTCAACTGGAGAGGCTTTTCTCACCCGTGGGCTCATGACAGCAGCGCAGTGCTGTGCTCCCACCCGCCAGCGCGCTCCTGGGGCTGGTGGCGGAGGCGAGGTGGAGGCATGAACGTACCCAACATTTCCAAACGCTGAGGAAGGCTGGTGTGAGACGGCTCACCTCAGCTGGCCTACTGGCAAGTGGGGCTCTGTGGTTTCCCTGCACCATCTCCACTTTGCCATTCTGTCACCGAGTTGCACACCAGACAGACACTGGGGCTAGAGATGACTGCGAGGCTGGGAGAGGTCCAAATGCTCAAAAGCCATCAGCAAATGATCAGGACTCTTAGGAAACCTATATTGTTTGCCATCTCAGCATGTTAATGCTTTTTTTCCTTTCTTTATTTTACTTTGGGTAATGGATCATTGCCGGCTGCAAAAACCTAGGTAGACACTTCAGCCCTATTGCACAAGAATTGTGTTGCTCTGTCTGCAAAAGCCATGTGAATACTCCGTCCCACGCAGAAGTAAAATGTGAGACTGGGTGTTCCCACACTTGTCTCCAGCCTGGCTCTTCCCCATAGACACTACCCAGTACGATCACACAGCTCACTGCAATTCAAATTTCAAGCCAATCAAGGCTTTTTCTCCCCCTCTTTTATGGATGGCACGGTTATAATAATCTTAATATACTTTTGATGTTGCACTTCCGATGTGTTTCTGAGCCCTTTCTCCCAAGGCACCATGCAGGGTGGTACTGCATGTATATGACCAGAGGAATGAATATCCTCCTATAGATGGCTGGCTGTACTTGCTGGGCAAGCACTTTGCAGCTTTTTTTCCTGACCTCTTCTCTCCCAGTTTTGCTACACTGCATAAGTAGGTTACTGTTTCTTGATACTAGTAAACTAATTAACTGCCTCAGTCAATCCGTCAGCACCAATAGTTCCTCCGTGGTATGCAACTACCAGATTCACACCGCATAGAGTTGAAAGGGGCCTCCTGAATCCATTTCCTTATCTACAGACAATCCCTTCACCAAGACCTTTCAGGACGGCACCAGGATTTGTCTCAAAACCAGTTGGTGAGACTTTGGAGAGGTTTCTGCGTGTGCCTGTGGCAAGTGGCACTGCTTCCTTTCTTGGGAGACTGTTGCAGTCCCCTCGCTTCTCAATGCTTATGAGCTATCTTTTAATTGCCAGCTGAAATTTATCTATAATCATCTTAGGACTGTCAGTTCTTGAGCCAAAACCTACTCCCAGCTTAAATAGTACTTCTCCCTTGGTAGTGTTTAAGCTGATATGTATCATTAGGCAGTGATTGCTCTGCCTCGCTTTTGATAGGTTATAAACCCCCTCTCTTCTTCTTGGTTAGCTTTCCCTCTCCTCCTGGCTCTCTGTGCCTGTGTGGCTCCATGAAAGCCATGAATGTGCTGCTTCCCTCTCTGTACTGAAACTAGCCCTTTCGATACCTTTGAAACCCACATTTTCATTATCTAGAGTTACATCAGTGATTGACTGGTCACAGTGATCCAAGACCTTCTTTATCTATTGTTTTCTGATGAGCCCCCATTTTTTTGGCAGAAAGTATTATTACTAGTCTCTTGACTATGCCTTTGCCCTTGTCCTATTCAGATTTATTCCACTTCCATTGCTTCCCAGTTGTTCAGTTTGCCATGTGAGGTATCTCCATTCTGCTCTGCATTAATGACATCTCTCAATCTCAGATGTCCAGCAGATTTTGTAAATGATCTCTTCATTTTTTGGACTAAGTCATTAATAAAATTGCTAAACCAAGACCGGTCCAAGTCCTCTGCTAGCAGTCTTTGTTTAATCTGGCACTTCCTCAATATCTGTGCCCTTACCTTTCCTGTAACTCACTTGCTAATCTCCATTTGTGATTTAAGAGAACAGTCTCAGCCCTGTGTGGATGGGGACAGCAGCTGCCCCAGTGGCGGTCTGGTCACCTGTGAGGGCCAGAGCTAACAGGGAGAAACGGTGCTGCGGGAGAGATGCATTTCTATAAGCCTCCCCCACCGCCCCAAAAAAAGTTCTGCAGACTGTCCCTGTCCCTGTCCCAGGAGGTTCAGTGGGTTGGAGAGGAGCTGCGACATCTTAGTGCTTCAACTGAAGCCAGGTAAAAATAAACCCACAGGCCACACCAGTTTCCATTTCCATCCCTCTCCTTCATTATCTTTTCTTTCAAAATTCATAGCCAAGCCATTTGTTCTGGAAGATGAACCTCCGCAAGCCTGTCACATGCAAGTGCATCTCTGGGTGTCTTGGCCTTGCTCAAGCAGCTTCTTTCCCCGGCCTCATAAAACACCCCCCCGACACCTGCTCTTTGCTAAGTGTGCAACACCAGGCCTGAGCTGAGGAATAAATGTTTGCTGCTGGGTCGTGATTTCAAGTTCCCAAATTCTGGAAGAGAAATAATGTGTTTATTCCCCAGGTTCCTGCTCAAGCTTCATTTGCATTTGAGAGGTGACCATTCCCAAACCTCAACTCCCATTAGCTTTTCTGCCTTTGACTCCACATTATACCTCCTCCTCCTCACTGAGAACAAACAGGCTAATGAACGCTCGTGAAAAGAAACCCTCTATTATCCTTAATTTCCATCCCGCTCTAAAGGCACAGCAACCCTGCTTCTCTCTCTCTTCCCCTGTGCACATGGGCTGTGGGCTTCTCTGGTCCTTACCCCTGGCAGAGGGTAAAGCAAGGTGGAGCGTGACAGATTTTCAGCACTTGAGCTCTCTAAATATTAAGTGACTTCTCCCTGGAATGTCATTCAAGGCTCAAGGTATGTAGGTCAGTATGGGGAGAGTTATGCAGTTTACACAGGCAACGTGGAAAAACCCATTTGCGGCATGGGCAGAAGCTTGGAGAAGCCTAACAGGACACTTGGGAAGGAAATGGGAACGTTTAGCAGCTCATGAACAAGATCTGCCCCATTGTTCCTATCTGTGATCTAGGATCCCTTACTATTTATGCAGGGGCTGGCGTGCAAGCTGGACAGCTCGTGACCCATTACGAAAGGCCTTATGGCCCACGGAGCTGGCACACAAGCGGCACTGACCCACCTCATTGCTGGCCTGCCCCTGTGGGGAGGGGGGAGACCAGGCAAGGGAAGCTAAGTTGGGTGGGCACAGGTGGGGCTTATGGAGCAAGCGGGGCCAGCTGATTGTGTGGGAGGCTGATTTGCTACTGGGGAAAAGGGAACTGCAGATATATTTGGGACGTGCAGGATGATGGTGAGTCTGCCTGTTATCTTAGGAGCAGCCAGCCTGGAGCTTGCAGGTAGGTGTAGAGGAACATTCTGGGCTGGGGTTATGCTGTAGGATGGATGGTGCTGGGATAGAGATGCTGCTTGGCTGTATTCCTGTGATGGGGTGGCCAGGAGAGCCTGCAGGTTGGTCCTGTGTAGCTGTCTTACAGCTCAGCCTCCAGTGGGGCAGCTTGCCACAGTGCAGCCTTGATGCTTGCTAATGTACTTAACTAGTGGTTGTTTCTGTCAAGAAGCTTGTGGTCTGGAAAGGTAAAGCCTTCATGAGCCTTGCTGCAGGCATCTCTTGCCTCTGGGGTGGAGAAAATGCTTATTCTTCTGCCTCTCCTGGTAACAGGGAGGCAGTGGTGAAGCTGGTGCTGCTTGACCTGCCAGTGCTGGGGAGCAAGGGGCAACCCCAGTGAAGGGGAACTGGCTGGTAACTGGGACCTGAAGACCCTGCCCTCCTTTAAAAAACCAAACTTTTCTCAGTGTTAGAAAACTCAGGTGCCTCCCAGAAAAAGGGGTTTCTCTAAGAGGAGCTGAAACTGGCTGGTAGCTTCTCTTAGCTTTGGCTTAACTTCATGAATTTCATGTTATTTTAGATTCAAGGTGGCTGCCACTAGTTACCCTGTGCAATCACTGGCACTGTTTTGCAAAAGTTTTTGGCTTGTTATGTTGGGTTCTGGGCACCGTACTGAACATGTGCAACCTAATTGCTTGATGTGTTTTGCCATCCTTCACCTTAATGCAACACTAGTAATAGTAATTGTGAAACTTTAATCATTCTGAGAACTTCCCACATGAAAGCCTATTTCAATACACTAGAAACTGTGTCCCCTGCTGTGTTCTCTGCCAGAATTTATGCCCAAAGGCGTATGGTCTGTGTGAGATGCAGTTGTAATACTTGTAACCTGGGATAGCTATGTGTTCTAGTTGTCCCTCTCTTACTAATATATGGATGGTTCATATGAGTTTCCATCACCTTGCCACTTCTTTGCCCAGATATACGTTGACTATGGTGGGTGGGAGGGAAAAGACAGAAATTTCCACTCGCCCCAGCAGTAGGATTTTGCATTTCCTGTAGTTAACTTATGTCTCTACAAAATGAAATGCAGTGTTACCATCGGGGTGAGTGGAAACTTCTGGCTTCTTCCTGTTCCTTTGGTTTGGACACATGCACACTCTCAAAAAAAAAACGAACAACACCCCCACCCGCCCCCAAATAGTCATGGGCTGGATGCATGCTTTTCTTATGTCCTTGGCAGCCAGAGAATCCATCATGTTGTGGTGGTGGTGGTGCAGCTGCTGCCAGGATGCTTGCAGAGCTGGAGCTTGGGTATCTGTGCAGAGGAAGGGGGAAATCCAGGCTTAGGGTGAGATGTAGAGATGGAAGTGGAGCACTTGGTTAGGAAGCTTGAGAAAATGAGTCCTGCAACTTTTTGACATCTCTTATTTACATAAACTCTTATCTCTCTGAGCAGATTATTTGTAGTGAGTGTAGTGATCTCTTGCACCATGCCTGAAGAGCGTTGATACAGCATCACTGGGGTTTTCGTGGTGCAGATGTTAACATAAAATCAATGACAGTAAGTGTGACTACCCTAAGCTAGGGTTATTTTTTTAGCACACTAAAAGTACCTAGCAAATGGATGCTAACCTGAATATAAGGCTAGTGACACCTTCCATTCCAGGATGAGTAAAAAGAGATGAACTTTGCCAGCTGGACACGCAGCAGTCTCTCTTCTATGTACTTATTTTTAACTTACAAGCACATTTTTCTATGTAGGTGAGGAATGGTGCTCATCTTGAAAGCACTCACTCCTGAAAACCACAGAGCCATTGCTGGGGAATGCTAGGGAATTCTGCAAATATGCTGACTGCCAAAAAAGGTAGCAATTAAACAGCCCTTGAAAAATTGCCTGTCAGAAGGCTAAATTTGTGGTTTTTAAACTGACCAGTGACAGCAAACAAGATCAACTTCTAATTTTGACTTGCTTTTTTTTGGGCTAGTGAATAGATGGCAGCATTCTCTCAGCCTGCTAATTCATCTGTTTAAGGAATGCCTTTCTTCTTTGTTGAATTTCTTCTGTTAGGTAATTAAGGCAAACTTCATGTGCTGTTCATTGAGAGCTTCAGAAGCTGGTTTCAGCAGACAGCCAAGATGCGATGTGCACGTTTCTCTTACTCCTTGTATGAATTTGCATGAGTGAAAATTGGCTGGTGACCTGCACAAAGTCCATGCCCAGAAAGGCTGCCAGTACAGCCTAATTTGCTTTGACAGATCTGATATCAAATGGTTGTTAATCCTCCCCAGCTTTATTTCAACTCTGATTCTTGTGGTTGTGGTGGTCCCAGTTACCATAAGGAGTGACATTTATCACCGAAACGTGCACTTTCCCCTGAACCTTGGTTTTCACAAATTAGTGCAGAAAACAATTTTGCACAACTATCTTTTTTTAAGAGACATTCAAAGATTGGCAGATGCTTTCTCCTCTGCTTTAGCTTTTGCTCTGTCCCTCTGGGATGGGTTATGGCCTGATGATGAGATGGTCCCCCTAAGTATACAGGTATGTGCTGCCAGGCTCACCCGATTCTCTCTGCTTGCAACAGCATCTGTGTTGCTTTCTGGTGCATTGCTACAGGGACGTGATCTGGACCTAAATTAGATTCAGAGAACAAACCCCACGCAGGGACCTCCTTCTGCAGACTGCATCACCCTGAACTGTTTGTGGAAATACTTTGTGGGTTTTTTTATTGCAGTGAATTTCTGTAGGGTTCGGCGTGCCACTGCTAGCGCTTAACAAGTATTTAGAGTTGGAAAAATTAAGACAATTATTGTGGAAATGGCACTGTCAGCTGAAAAGCTGATCCTGAGATAACCAAGCTGGAGGCTAGCTAGCCCTGAATGAGGATTACCCAGCCCCAAATCCCATCTTCCTGCCTGGGAGCACCAATTATGTGCTCAGAAATGAATGTTCATTTTTTAGTATCTTTCATTTGACATCAAACACTCTTGACTGACGAACAGCCCTGCTGCAGCATCAGGCCTCTTTGGGCTACTGCTGCAGATGAATTTCAGCAGCCATACCTCAAACACCTCCTTTTTGCTTGCCTTTAACACAATCAAAATTGGTTTTGCTAGACTAAATACTCAAAAAAAGCATCTAACAAATAACCAGATGTTTTGAGCTGATT
>BOSO01009142.1:167366-288334 GCA_018403395.1 Gorsachius goisagi | reverse complement strand
CCCCCACCCCCCATAGGATCCTTTCTAGGTTGCAGTGTAGGGGAGGGGGGAGCACGTCTCCGAGCCTGGGGCTGACACCTGTAAGAGCAAAAAGCTAAAGACCAGCTATTGCTGGTCTGCATCTCCCTCTTGTGGGCAGACTTCCCTTCCGATGAGCATGTAAGGTTGCAGGGGACTGTGTGGCTTCGCACAGCTCGCAACTGGTAGAAATTAATTGCTAGCTAAGCGTGTTACATGTACTAATTATTAAAGCACACTGGATTTGCCTTCTCTGGGGTGCGACTCCATTGTGTGAACCAACCTCAAATTGGCCCAGTGAATAAATGCTGCTGCAGAAGAAACCGATCACTACACTTGCATTTGGCAAAGCAGAACTAAACGTTTTAAAAGCTGCTTTTCATATTTTGGCTGTCCCTTGTTCCATTTTTCTATTGCTAATATGTTGCATTTTAGCAGCTGGAATGCTCCTAGTTCTTAGTCTTGTGTAAGTTTTTTGGATATTTTAATAAGGAGAAGAAAACTAAACTTAGTTTAAAAAGTGCATATGTGAAAGCTGCAAGAGCAGTAACTTCAATTTTTCCTGTATTGTGGTCATTCTGTTTTCTGTCTTTGCCCTACATGGGATAAACTGCAATAAATCTGTCCCTTGGTTACTTGTTGCGCAGCTGCTTTGCGTCTGAGGCAGTACTTCCAGGATTGCCTTGCTGAAAGTCTTGTCCTTTCTAACCTTGCGTTGATGGCATCCGTGTTTGTTTTTCTTGACCATTTAAATCTCTCTTGATTGGAGTTTTGAAGAGGAGAGCTGAGCCAAGGAGAGATGATGGCATTTTGCGGGGTAGGATTTCATAAATGCATTGAAGCGTGGCAACTCTGGTACCAGTTAACTGATGAGATTTGGTCTCATCTTCCTGGATCTTAAGTCTGTTAATAAACACAAACTTTTCTGCTTTAGGTTATTTACTTTAAATCAAGTGCACTCAAAATTTGTCCTTTTTGTAGCTCTTGGCCTGCCTGGACTGCAAAAAGCCATGCAAGAGGAGACCATGAAGCATTCCCTTGGGCTGGGACTCTGGTTTGGCGTTGAGAGTGGCAAGGGGTTTCCCTCTGGGGCTCCTCAGTGCCACAACAAGGGACTTTTTCTAGTTTGGAGAGAAGCATCTTGGAAATGAAAACAAGTAATAATCATAATTAAAAATAACTTTAAAAGCCTGTAGGCATGGGGAGGGCGGTGTGATGGATGAGAAGGGAGCGGTCCTCAGCCAGCTCAGCCCTGGGCACCGCTCCGGCTGCCTTAGGGGAGGGACGGATCCTGTTCCCGCAAAACCGGAGCGCACCCCCGCGGCGACCGGCGATACCCTGCGAGATGAAGCTAGGGGGCGGAGACGAGTCGTGGCTGCAACCTCCACGCTGTGCTGAAGCTTCTGAGCCCGTTACCGGCTTCTCGGGGCGCCTGGGGCTCCCCGCCAGCCCTGGCAGTGATGGTTCGTGAGCGATTCGGGGCGGGGGAGCTGATGTTTGCTGCTAGCAAATCCTCCCTTCGTGCAGGGCTTGACCATCGCAGGCACCGGGGAACGCGTTCGTTACTCACTGCGTGTTTATGTGGTTCTTATTCCTATTTTGGTAGGGGGAAATACACCAGGAAACAAATAACTTCCTCAGTGCAAAAAAGCTGTATAAAAATATATTCTGAGGCTAAGCACTTTTATCAAAAGTATGGATAGCTAATCAAGTAAGATAAGACACACTAGTTAAAGTACTTGTCTAATAACATAATGTAGCTTTGTGTTGGAAAAGTACATGGCTAGTTTAAATGATGTTTCTTTTGAAATAGAATCATAGAATGTCTTGGGTTGGAAGGGACCCCTAGAGGTCATCTAGTACAACCCCCCTGCATTAAGCAGGGACACTGCTAACTGGATCAGGTTGCTCAGAGCCCCATCCAACCTGGTCTTGAATGTTGCCAGGGATGGGGCCTCCACTGCCTCTCTGGGCAACCTGTTCCAGTGTTTCACCACCCTCTTTGTAAAGAATTTCTTCCTTATATCCAGTCTAAATTGGCTCAGCCTTTCCAAAGTAACATTTTGGTGAAGGGGCAAATCCTTTGGGAAGTTTGGAATCTGATTATGTAATCTAATATTAACTTTGTAGTTGCTTTGATTTACTCCTCGGTGAAGTGATAGCTGCTTTTGCTGAAGAAACTGTCCTAGGTATCATTTTGTGACCTAGGATAGAGGGGAGATTGTATGAATTAAATGGTCCTAGCAGCATTTAGTGGTCAGGTAATGAATGCACACACAAAATCTGTATCAATATTGTTCTTTTGAAATTTCCTTTAAAACTGAAGCAGATGATAGTCATACCCAACGTAGATTTCTAAGTTATGCTTTCACTGCAGTTTGTTCTTCTGCTGCCATGCTCATGGTACTTCTCCAGCTTTCTGGGCATTAGGCTGTTGCCAGCTCTCAAAGCTTCTTGGGGACAAATCCTCATCCCTTAGCACTGTGTTTTTTAAATGGGAAGAGGTTGGAAGATGGACTGGTGCTGTGTGAGACCTACCGTGGGCTCAGGCTTAGGACCAAGTCCTTGATAGCACACTGCCCTGTTGACCTTCTGGAAGGAGAAGAGGGCATTGAGGGTTGAACTGTTGACATCTGTCTAGGTGGTCAGATGGATGCCAGCAGCAGGTCACGCTGGCACCTGCCTGCTTTAGGGGTACTCCATGCTCCTCTGGGCTGGGTGGATAGTTTGTAGCACTGTGCCACTGACCCAGCCTCACACCCACACCACAGGACTGGGCTGCAGGAAGTGTCTCTTCCCTCCTAAGGTGGAACAGCCTGAAGTTTAGCATAATCTCCTTGCCAAAGTGAATATATGATGCTACTTCAGCACACCTGTGGCACATGGTGGGGGTATTGCTTCATTCTGATGTGACCTGGTTGGGTCAGCTGGTCTCACATTAAGTAGGCTGTGCCAGTGGCAACCTGCTCAAGGAACTGCTTTTTCCAGCCTCTGTGGGGAGAAAAGCAAAATCAAGTCTACCGCAGACAACTTTGTAACTGTAGGGTGTTCTTGTTCCACTCCACAAGCTGTTAGACACGTGTTTTTCTTATTCAAGCCACAAAAAAGGCCTCATCTTCTACCTGTAGTGCTTACTATGGCTTTTTCTTATCCCTACTTTGCCCCCGTGTCCTCTCAACACTTCCCCTCTGTACAGGCTCCCTGGACAGGGAGCCCTTAGCCTCTATTCCAGGGGGGAGAGTTGTCCACAGAAATGGACAACTAAACCCCTTTTCCCTGGAAAACCAGGCTAGGATTTTAAAACAAACCCAACTTATTTGGCAAGCCTTTTGTCACAATTCCCAGAGCAAGCTTTGCCTTCAGGGCTGGGGGAAGAGCAAGGCGCAGGCCAGAGCAAGGCACATCAGGACAAAATGTCTCTGGAGTGAGATTAACTTACAGTCACAGTGAATGAGCGTGTATTGTTCTTGTCCTGTGTGTTTTCTTTTTTTTTTAAGGGCAGGAAAAGGTTTTGTAACCTTCTGTGAAGAACAGCCGCTCCTTCTGCATCTTTGACTCTCAATGCTTGAGTTTCCTCCCCTGAGCTTCCTCCAGGAGCTGTTTCAGGCACAAATGCTTTGCATATTCAGGCAAAGCATGTGTTTTCTCAGGAATGGAGCACCTTGGCCTTCAAAAACTTTAATTGGCTTTCTATTGGCAGTGCTGCTTATGAACTTGTTTTTCTTCATATGACAGAGTGGGTATAAAACTTAAAGGTGAATTTTCAAGATTAGTAAAAGGGTTATTTGAAGAAGCATGCATGTTTAGCAGCAAGATCAAAGAACAAAAAACAGCCATCAAGCTGAGAGAGAATGTGTGGTTCTACCTGTGGGCAAAAGGACATAGACTTCACTGAAGTTGAAGTAAATAGAATGAAAATCAAAGGTTGGAGGGCTAAGGCTCAGATTTGTTTCTTTTTTTTTTCTTGCATGAGTGTTACTGAGGTGAGGTTACCTATTCCTTTCTTCAGAAAGATTTCACCTTGATGCTTAATCTTTCACAATAAAGCCATAATTGTCCTGTACAGCTTGAGGAGAATGCTGATCACCTGCTTGCCTGTGAGTTTCAGGGGCTACTGCAGCTCTTGATTATTTATCCCATCACTTCATGCTGGGACCATGAAATCTCAAACTTGTCCCATGTGAGGACAATGCAAGCTACTCTGAGTCTTTCCTTAACATTAATAATCAGCAGACACTGGGGAAGAGCCTGAGGAAGAAAAAATGCTTCTGGACAAATATCTTCAGTTTAAGCCCCTGTGCAATCTCCCCAGTGCTGCTCTGCCCTGCTTTCTGCATCATTCTGGAGCTTCTGTCTGTCACCTTTCCTAGGCCCTTCAGTGCCTTGTTATGGGGTTGGAAAGCCCTTGGATGGATGTATAATGCTTTCTCATTGTTTATCTACTATTTTCTTCTTGGTGATACAAGACCTCTTAATGAGCATTTGGAAGTTATACGGCAGTTTATCTTGGAAGTTAGTGATGCTTTAAACTCCAGCAAAAGAGTTGTTCATGAGGGCCAGACTGAGGGGATGGAAACTGGAGTCAATAACGAGGCAGGGCAGGAGTTCACTGACAAAGCAGCTTTTGTTTGTTTGTGTGGGTAATAATGTTTTGTCAAAATGGAGGGGTATGGATGAACGGCAGGTAATACCCTGGGAAGAGGGGGTTGTGCCTGGGTGTCTCTGGGGATAACTTCCCTGGGAGGGTGCTCCTGTGCTGGGAGTGCCAGGGCTCCTGACTGCAGCACAGCCAAGCCCTGTTCCAAGGCTCCTGGTTTAGATACAGCTGGTAAATGTTGAACAGAAATGCTCAAAATAAAATATTCCATGGATAGTTTCTGCAGAAGTTTTGCTTGGTTTGGATTTTCCTTTCCATAGGGAACTCTTACATACCAAAACAGAACAAAAATGTAAGTCCACAAGCACAGCTCCTCAGATGAAAGAGCATAAATTCTGGCTGTTTAATGCAGTGCGGCATATGTCTGAAGGACATGCTAGAAAATATGTGATTATAGCAGAGGAAATGAGACATCCCCATCTTATTAATACAGATATCTTATAAAAGTTGATGAAATAACTTATTTTTTGATAGAGCAACATGGCCTGTATATCAGCAGATATAATCTATCAGTAATCAGGTACAGCCAGTACAGCTGTTGATCTAGCCAGGTAAATCTTGCATCCAGTAGCCAGATCATGTCTCCATGCAGAAGCCATGCACATGAATTGCCAAGGATATGTGTTTAACGGTACTTTAGCCTGCGTAATTTGGATTATTCTGTAAATTATTCTTCTGGAGTCATGTATGAAGTCACTAAAATAACTAAACAACACCCAACTACAACGCTGAGGTTCAACATAAAATACAAAGCATTCAGTATGTCACGAGGTACCAGCATCTGCTGTTTAAGATGATGTTATTGCTTTGCAGAAATGTTGATTTTACTGTATGCAGCCTGGGATGCTACAGAGACTGTGGTAAAAGATCTGGAAATAAGAGTCAGTGGAACAGCAACTCCAATTTAACTTTTTTAATTGAACAAGGTTCAAAGGACCTACATGTGGTAAGTAATGGGTCCCAAGATGTGCAAGGGTCATGCTCTGAGAGCTAGAATGTCATTCTCTTGTGAAAATAAAATCTGGTTTGTTGCCGTCCACCTGATCAGATGCAAACTAGTGCTTGTTTAAGCAAATCTTGCAGAAAGTTCAAAGCTGGAGCTCAGCCAGCCTGTGCTTCCAAGGAAGAGAAGTTCATAAGAAAACTCAGAGGAAGGAAATGTGAACTTGGGTATAGCAATGTAAGTTGCTAGGTAGGTTTTAGACACATCTGAAAGTAAATGGTTGCGTAATGCCCAGTATTCAATCAGTGTTAAAACTGAGCTTTTTGCAAAGCTATGGAGAGTTTTGAAAAAAGCTGGGAGTAAATCTACATATAGCAGAAATGCAAGCTTCAAGATATACTTGAGATGCATGGCTATAACTTCAGCCAAGATCAACTGATTATTCAGCTTCACCTAGTGCAAGCTGTGTGTCAGCCAATACAAATATTGTGATAGTATGTTCAGAAAAATACCTTGGATTGTTCACCTGAACAAAATGTCAATTACTTTTTTTTCCTGAGGGATGAAGAAAAAGCTAATATTTGGGTAGCAATAGCAATCTACTGGAAGCAAGCATTGTTTTAATCCACAGTGAGGCAGTCATGGTTTACCTAGTGTGTGACTTGTTTTAATCTCTTTAACATGTATGCAGGGATGAAATGGAAGTTTTGCAACATATATTGCTACTCCGGGGAGAATTGTGGTTTGGAACTTTTCACAAGTGTAAGTTAAATCTATTTAGTAGTATTGAATATAGCTTTCTGTCCACTTTATTAGGGAAGTCTGTTAAGCACATGTTCTTCCTCTATTAATTGTGGTGAAATATTGATTATGTGTGCCTTGTTAGGGAATTGCTACTTGCACTAGGGTTTCATTTGAAAGGGTGGCTGAGCTGGAGCATAAAGCAATGCTTCACTTAACTGTTGGGCAATGATGAGCTCTGCTTTCTGGGGGTATGTGGCTACAGGGCGCGCCTCTTCAAAGTAGCTGTTGGAAGGTACGGCTCCAGCAATGTGTATGTAAGGGAGAAAGCTCTTGGCACAGCTGCTGAAGGGTAGCTGGCATGGAAATACAGTGTGGTTTTCTGAGTCCCACAGCACAAGACAAGCTTTTTAGGAAAAGGAGAGTCAAGAGTCTTTAAAGGAGAGACTTGGAAGGACAGGCACAAGGTTTCTGTAGGTAAACTTTGATCTTTTGGTGGTGAGTCAGTACTTCCTACTGGAATAGAAATATTAATGGGAGAAGCTGCTTCCCAGAACAATGGGGCTAGGAGAACCTGTTTTCCTTTATCTAAAAGCTATGGCCAAGGAGCAGTGAGGAGCCCTGACTTGGTTACTTGCTGTAGTTCTATTTTGGTGGAAAAGAGCAGTCTGTCATTTGCTGCAAACTCACGAAGCATCCTGTAGTACTGTGCCTTGTTCTTGTTAGGCTTTGCACTTGTTCTTTACTCATGCCAGTGCATATTAAAAATTGCCTGGTCTTATTGCTGCAAAGAGACTCTTTGGTTATACAGCCCTGGCTGGAGAGTGTGTGCTTTGGGGTGCTGATACTTCTCTTGTTTCACGTTCAGTTGCAGAGCTTAGAGCTGTGGTTGGCCTTTCTCCAGGAATTTGGCTATCCGTATTTTAAGGGTGGACATTCAAATGCGTGCAAGCTGGAAATAATTGTTGAAATGCTTTTTCAGTAAAAAAGAAATGGATGCAGCAGAAGGTTATTTGCCTGCAAAAGAAAATCACAGCATTTAAGTGGACAGTTTCTAAAACTACCAACTTGTATTAATATTAAATATGAGCAGGCTGACTAGTTCCCACTCAAGCAAGTTAAAACTATGTCAAATTGTTGCCTTGTATTAAAAATACCCATGGCATGAGATAAATATCTTCCCATGAGACCGTATGTCTGATTGCTTGCCTCTTCCAAGCTGTAGCCTCCAGCACCTCACTGAGAAGTGTGCAGTTGTCCTCTGTGCCCATGTTGAGTTGTCTTCAAATAACAGTGCTTCTGGGCAAGCAAAATTTCCCTGGCACCATGCACAATACAGAGTTAGGGTCTTCGATGTCTAATTCTTTGGAGGAGAGACTTGTTCCTTCTATTTATGTCTAAGGCATCTGTTGACATAAAGTGTCTGCTAAGCTGTGTTTTACAAGAGGACCTGGCTACTCAAATTTAGACTTGAAACCCCATGATGTTGTGTAAATGATACAAACTGGTTCCTGTCCCAAGTATTCATAATCAAATATCAAAAAGATAGAGCTAGGAGGATACCTGCTCACCAATGTAATTATTGTATTACTGGAATACTAGAATAAATGCCCTTAATTTTGTAATTAAAGAGTGCCTGACATAAAGCAGCACGTTAAAGAATCTGTTTTTCTTGCTGTAAAAATCAGTTTTGTGATTCAAAGTACTATAGTGCTGTGTCTTGTGAAACATATCTGTTCTATTAATACCTAATTTTAATAAAGTGGAAAGCACTGAAAACTGTCAGAGGGTCAAATGGGCTGGATAGCTGTCATATTGTTTATTGGTATTTACTCACTTGACTCTGACATAGTGTACTTCTAATTGGCAGGCAGGCAAATGAATTGGCTATAATTTTTCCTGCAATGTTCTCGGCAGGATGCAAGGGAACGGGAGAGGAAAGGAGAAGCTTGAATAGTATCATGCCTGGGGGGGAAAATAACAGGACAGAAAGCCCAGAAATCGGAGCTGAAAGAATAAAGGAAACTTCAGAGGAGGGAAAAGTGTGTGCAGAAACTTCCATTGCACTGACAGCAGTTTGAGAGAAGGAATTGGAAACAACCTTCTTCCCCAGGGGACTGATTTTTGTAATGTCTCCTGTGTAGGGATCTCTCTCAGAAAGCAGTGAGGAGCTCTCTGCACTAAAAATGGCTCTGAGCCTGGAGCTATGATGGGTCCAAGTTGCAGAACATTTGTTTGATTTTTGTGTTTTAAATTGTCCTCAGGGTTGTGGTAGACCCATGCCAGTCTTGACTTTTTTTTTACACTTAGATTGATGTGGAGCATGAAGAGTCCTCTAAGCTAACATATGGTAGAAGACACAGTCATGTCATCTTTTGTGCGCATAGATTCATGTCATGGTTTAACCCCAGCCAGCAACTAAACACCACCCAGCTGCTTGCTCAATCCCCCCACAATGGGATGGGGGAGAAAATCAGAAGAGTAAAAGAGAACTCATGGGTTGAGATAAAGACAGTTTAAGAGGGAAAGCAAAAGCCATGTGTGTAAGCAAGGCAACACAAGGAATTCGTTCACTGCTTCCCATGGGCAGGCAGGGGTTCAGCCATCCCTAGGAAAGCAGGGCTCCATCACATGTAACGGTGACTTGGGAAGACAAACACCATTGCTCTAGAAGTTCTTCACTTCCTTTATTTTCCCCCAGCTTATGTACTGAGCATGATGTCATATGGTGTGGGAATCTCTGGTCAGTTGGGGTCAGCTGTCCTGGCTGTGCCCCCTTCCAGCCTTCTTGCTGGTGGGGTGGGGTGAGAAGCAGAAAAGGCCTTGGCTCTGCGTAAGCCCTGCTCAGCAGTAACGAAAACATCCCTGGGCTATCAGCCCTGTTTCCAGCACAAACCCAAACCATAGCCCCATACCAGCTACTATGAAGAAAATTAACTCTGCCTCAGCCAAAACCAGCACAATACATCTCTGTGCCTCTTAATTAAGCTGCTTTTGAGTTGAGGTACATTCTTCAGTAATCATATTAAAATCAAAGGGGAGAGTTTGACAGTACTGGGATGCAGTCTTTGACCTAGGATAAAGATTGCCTCTTTATATTCGAGAACTGCAAACCAGCAGCATTTGGTAGTTGCCTCCTGTGTCTTACTGAGCCTTGGAGCGTGGAGTGATTTCATGTGGGTGCTCAATGGGATGCCTGGTTGCTCCAGAGCTGGAGAGGCTTAATGGGACCCAGCATTCCTTCCTGGAAGGAAAAGCAAAGAAACTAAAGACAAGTTCTGCTGGTGATACTTACTGTTGCTAAGAGCGAAAAGAGCATAAAGAAAGAAACCAGATCCTGCTCTATGGGTAAGGAGACATTAAAAAAAAAGGAAGCACAAGAGGGTTTTTAGGGACTTGCCAGAAATTTCAGTTAACAATCAGAAATCCAGATACCTATCAGCACTGGAGCCATGTGCAAAGGAAAATTTTTCTTGAAATACAAGGAGGAGAATGGTGCTTCAAAGTGGACTCCTCAAATCATATGCGATGCTCAACTTCTGGTTCCAGCATTTGAAAATGACTGCCAAAACCTTGTAATGCCTGTCTGTTATGATGGCTACTACCACTATTAACCATTCATTACCCTTTAACTTGGAGGAATAAAAGAGCTGTTTCATTAGTGGCATTTGATGCTGTATTCTTTGGGGAAGCAGCAAGTAGAGGTTGGATGGGGCGGAGGTGGGATGGAGGCGACCGCTGTATTTACTGCCTCGGACACCGCTGCTTGCTTAGTTTATGACTAAAGGACTTCCAGAAGGGAAGCAGGGTTTAAGGAAAGAAATAACTTTTCACAGACATAACAGGCCTCAGAAGATTAACCTGTGTTACTTTAAATTTGATTAAACTCATGCCAGGATATTGCTTTCAGATACTCTGTTCAAGGGAAAAGTGGTTTAAAAAGTGTAAGGAATTTGGGTCACCAATTAACAATTTTTCCATTGTTTTCCTTCCTTTCTAGTTAATAAACTGTAGCCTGATTTGGAGAACTCATCATGTACAACAATTGCAGGAATAGCCCATATTACAAGCTGGTGGCTCTTCCATGCAAGACGCATGCTGTTAGCAATATTTGTTCTGCTTTATCTCAGTCACCAGCTGTGTAACCTCTATGAGAAAGGGACTCTTACCGAACATAACTCTACAGGTGATGTGCTCGTTTCCACTCTTGTTCTTCCCTGATTTCTTCCAGTATGAACATCACTAAAATATATATCTACATAATGTCAGCTGCTGTTTTAAGTCTGAATCTGCTCTGTTGAGAGAAGTCTATTTTATTGCCATCTTTTTGTAAAAAGCTTGGGAATTGATTCTGAAAAATGCCCTAAGTTATAGTAAGAAAAGACTTGTGACATGACATGGCTTCACCCAATATAACTTTTTCGGGTATTTTATTCTCCCAATTCCTCTCCAGAAAAATTGGACAAGAGCAGGCTGAGTCCTGCTGAGGTTAAACTGGAGGCTTGTGGCTGAGCACAAGCTAAGCTCAGGTCTTCTATAGCAGAAGCAAGTATTCTTCTGCCTTTCTAGATTTTTAACAAAGTTGCAGAATTACTTCTTGTCTTTTAAAGGAGCATCTTGGATGGTTTCCATTAGGCAAAAGCATAAGCTGGTGTTAGAGTGTGGGAGGAGTGTAAGAGAAGGAAGAAACAAAAGGCATTTTTCACAATCCCTGGAAGGCTTTCAAAAAAAGAAAGTATTAATGTACTAGAGGGAAAAGTATGAAGAAAGTGCACACAGCTGCTATCAAGTAAATTATGCAGGGCTGATCAGATGACAAAAATGTTGGAATATGCTTCAGGGACTATAACTGCATCACCAAAGGAAATCTGGTAGAAGTTCTATAAGTAAGCAGGAGTTTTTGTTGATGGAAAAACTGTTCTGCTGATGTAATTTTAGCTATAAAACGATGTTCAAGCTCTTTCTGCTGCTGGCTCCTCACCTAATTTAGAAGAGTTTCCAGCATTAAAGAAAACTGAAAGTAACATTACTGTTTTGCATATTCTGGCTTACAATTTTGGTACCCATTTATTTGCAGAGTCTCCAGATCCTGGGAATCTGGGAAATTCAAGTCCTGCCATACTGTCATGGAGTAAAGGGCTTTGTCCTCTTCAGAAGGAGGGAATTCTACACACGCACTAAGGGCAGGCTGTGGAAAGTGTGGCTTATCTGTTGGCCCATGGGCAACTGTCACTCAGAGATCTGAAAAGACTTTCAGAGCTGAGGCTGGGTTCTTGGAGTGGGCTGCTGTGTGCATGTCATGACAGCTCTGCAGCTGTACCCCGGGAGAGAAGCTGCACGTTTCTCAAGGGATAATGTGTTTTCTGCAGTTTCGTGCATAGCTTCCAATGCTCTCCTGATACCTTTCCAGTGCTGAGGCCCATAGGAGGTATAGGCAGGATTTTTTGTTAGATGCAAGTTTTGACTTGCTGAATTTACTTACCTGAAAGAAAATCCAGAAGTCAGGCAGGGGGCACAAACTGAAATACAAAGTATTCCATTTAAACATAATAAACCCCTCTTTCTATGGTAAGGGTGGTCAAGCAGGTTGCCCAGAGAGGTTGTACAGTCTCTGTCTCTAGAAATATTCAAAACCAGCAATCTGCTGTAGCTGACTCTGCTTTGAATAGGGCGGGTGGACCAAATGATCTCCAGAAGTTACTTCCCAACTCAGGGATTCTGTGATTTTTTTTTTTGTGTGAAGTAGGTTAAGGCCTAAGCACTTAGCATCTTATTAATCTATTGAATAACAGTCCTGGTGATATTTCAATGTGTCAGTAAGTGGAAATAAATAAGAATTGCTATTGGCCGGTTTCCAAGTGACTATATGTTGAGGTTAACAAAAACATCCTTGCCTTAAAGTCTCCCTCTCCAGTGAGAGATTCTACAAAGCGAGTTAACAGGAAATGGAAAAGCCCCATTTATTCAAGATTCTTGGAGTGAGATCCTGAATGCTTGTTTTGACACCAAAAGCAGGATTCCAGTGCTACTTAGTTTCCTAGATCAAAGTCAGCAAGCTAGACAGTCCACACCCAATGGCTGCCCAGAGATGTGTAAAACTAGTGAAGTTCCTTCCTGTTTGGCCCAGAAGTTGCACACGTAAAATTGGATGTGCAAACACACACCCAGGTAGCCGAGTGTAGGGAGCTGGGTCCCTTGTGACAACCTGTGTGCGTTTATGATCTGCAGCTGAGGTAGTGTTTGTGACCGAAAGCTCTGGAGGGGTTGGCTCCCCTGGATGTACTAAGAGCATAGCTGAGCACAAAACCCCCAGGTGCCCTGCTACTCTAATTCAAAAAGGCAGAGAAGGAAGCGACGTTCACCTCTTGCATAGTGGCTTGGCAGCTACTTGCAATTCCTCCATAGGAAGTGGTAGTTCTGTGTTCAGCTCTTTCTGCAGTCTATCTCCCACTTTCCAGCAACATCCCTAATTCGCAAACTGGGAAACTGTCCAGGCTGGACCTGGACTCTGGACTAGTTTTGCCGCAAGAAAGTAATGTGCTCAAATGATGGCCAAGCAAAAGCAACATAACTCCATAGCCTAGTGTCAGTGGTAATTTCCAGGGTTATTTCTGCAGCTTAAAATGTGTATTCAGCTCTGGAAACACCCAGTCAATGCTTTAACCATGAGGCTGTCATGCTAAAGTCAGGTTCAACTGCACTGTTTCAACAAGACCAAAACTAGCTGAGATGACTGCAGAATTCCAGAAGGGCGCTTAGTGCTTTGGATGTCAGACAGCTGGAAATGACTACACTGTGGGCCAAAAACAGTTGTTAGGTCCAGAAAGAATCTAGATATATACCATGGCATTCACTATGGAGAGGTTCAGTAACTCACTACTCTGCATATCTGCTTTCTGGGTTATGCTTCAGAGACTAGCTTGCCTGTTGACTCCCTGAATTAAATTACCCAGCTGTAAGTAGACACACAACTTTTAGAGTTGTACTAGAAAGAGACACACTGAGTCAGATGTAGATCTATTGTGTTTTGAACTGTAACCAACAGCTGATGCCTAGGAAATAAGGATAGGAGCAAAGTATAGAAATGCTGCTCCAGAGTGCCCTCACAGAACAATACCTGGATGTGCTTGAGTGCTCTTGACTCTAGTGAGATATTGGATTAAAAAGTTTTCAGAGATGTTTTTTTGTTAAAGCTCTGCAGAGATGTTTTAGCTGGATTGCTCTCAACAGCTGAGACCAAAAATTTTTGTTACCCTAGGAATCCATACACACAAACCCTACATTCTGTGCAACACCTACTACCTCAATTGTACAGCCCCGTCCTCATCTGTGCAAGAGGTGGTGCCTTCTGTGCTTGTATACAAGTGAGCTGCATTACTCTTTAGCAGTCTGATGTCAATGGGTTATATGCAGGGGGTTTGTGCCACTGAGTTACACTGGAAAGATTGTACAGGTTTTGATAACACTTGGAAAGTGGTTCAGGTTTTGGCCAGGAAATCTTTGGTAACTCGAGGCAGCTGAAGCTTTTGATAGCAGTGAGAGAAAAGCTCCTCTTTCCTTTTCACTCTTGTGTCTGGGGGCAAATGCAACCCAGGTGGCATCGAGCTTTGCAGTTCCCACTCGCTATCCCAGTGGTCATGGTTGTAAGCCATCTTGTCATGGCATTCATCTGTCAATGACTTGATTAGAACAAACAGACACTTCAGCCTGCTGTTCCTGCTGCGCACATGGGTAATGAAATAATAGCAATGACCCCATAGCCATGTTAAAGGGCGAGGAAGTGGTCTCGCTATATTAAACTATTCTGGAGTCTGAGTTGGCTGGCTGCAGTTTTGGCCTGCCATTGACTTTCAGCTGGCTTTTGGCGAGTTATCTGTCATAGCAATAGGAGCTGTATATTCTTTATGTAGGTTATTAACATCAGAGTATAGATTTTGTGGATTAAAGTTCCTCAGTAAACTGTTCTCAGACTTCCGTGCCGTGTTGGAAAGACACCTAGCTGATGGGTGCCGCGTCCGGGACTGAGGTTTCCGGGCAGGACTGCAGGCAGGTCAGCAGTTCTGTTTTCAGGCAGAATTTGATCCTACTGGGTGATGTAGGAGGGGGTTATCCTTCCCTGCTTTCTCACAGTGCGGTGATTAATGATAAATCAGTTAATGATTGTACAATGATAATGCCTTCAGCAGGTAGGTAGGCTGAATTTGGTATTTCTATACCTTTTATGACTCCCTTTAATTGCAGATAAAACAAACACACACCCAAGAAACACTTTTAGATGCCTTTGTAATTGCTGATGTTCTTGAAGGGAGATTGATAAAGTTGTGTCTAGGCGTAGCTTATGGGTCCTCCATTTACATCTACGAAAACTGTCTATTTCGAGGTGGTCTGTAATAGCCACCCTGGTTGCATTTCAGGGCTGACTTGTAAGTTCAGTACTGTAGCAACCTGTGTGTCTAGATATCAGATCTGGCTGGGATTTTTGTTAGAAGAACAAGAGCAGCTATCTCTTTGAAGGCAAGAAAGTGCCAGCGATTTAAAAGGAGACTATGAAATGGCATAAAACCAAACCTGCCTTGTAAGAGGTACAAAGTCAGATCTGTGGGTCATTCACTAATATCGGAAGAGCTGTGTGCTAGCTTATGTGAAAATATAGCTTATAAAAACACGGTACAGTTTGGACTTTATTTTCCTCCATGGTTGCTCTTCACTTTTTTTTTACAGTCAATGCTGGCTCGCATTGACTGTAAAATTAGGTCAATTGCTTTGTGGTATCCTGGTGGAATTCACTTTACCATGTGTGTTCATCTGATGACCATCATCTGTTACCCACGAGGACTGAATAACAGAACCACAGAGCTAAATACATTAATTTTTGCATCTTGAAGTACAATTTAACAGGCTTGCTTCCTCTGCCATAGGCTAATCTTTCATTCCTAACTTGACTTTAAAAGAAACTTAAAATATACGTTTTTCTTTCTCCTATTGGGTTTTACAAAGCTGAGCATTTGAAAGCTGCAGGAGTGATTTGGATGGGACATGAGCTAAATGTTAACTGGTGTCAAAAAGAAATAATCCAATTAAGAAGTTACTTCATAACTGATTATTGAAGTTTTTCTTGCTTTCCTTTGGAAGCTGATGGGTCTGATGTAGGGGAGCAATTAATATGTATTTAAGTTCTTTAATTGTAAATGCAACTCTCTTCATTCTATGTTCCAAATGGACACCACTGACTTTGTGTAATGCTTATTCTGAAGAGAAAGCAGTCAAATTTCATTTTCTTCTGGAAGAGTCAAAGAAAAATGGGCCTGTATATCAAGAATATTCTAATATATTTTGTTTGAGTTCTTTTTTCCTTGCACAAGCATAAAAGCTCCTCTAGATTTAATACTCCAAATTCCGACATTGCTCTTCACCCTGGTGCCTGAGTGCTTATAAGGACTTGAGGATCAGAGCTTGGCTTCAGTCCCCGTTTGCAAATACTAAAATTTAGTGCAGAAACAGCAGGTGCTTTCTTCCTGAGGCAGATTCATCGCCAATATAATACAGAATGAAAACCGAGCTGGATACCACTGCAATTGTAACACAATAGAGCAGATCCTGCGCTTCCTGAGTGCCCTTTATGTAAAATATTGCAGGCAACTTGGAAGTTTCAAATTCACCCAGAGATGGGGAAGCTTAAATGAAACTATTATGTTTTACGTCACCACTGTGCATGCAATTCCTTTAATAAGGACTTCGTTAAAATTTGTTTTGTTAATGTAAATGGTTCAGTGTGTCATCTATGAAACGTAAACAGAAAGCAACAAACTTCTGAGGGCTATTTTACACTTGGTAGGAAGGTTAAAGCTGGATGATAAGCTAAGGATAGAAAAATAATTTTTATAGTCTTTTATCTAGCATTGTTGAGCAAGGTCCTTTATAAAAGCGAGTGACACTGACTTTTACAAACATGGAAGCTGGGCATGAAAGTTACTTGAAGCTCATATGTGCCATCAGTGACAGAGAGCAAGGAGTGCAACTTGCATCACAATTTCTGGACCAAAGCAGGTAAATTTGACAGTTACAACTCTGAACCTTCATTTAATTTGGGGTGTGGGGAAGCTAAATTGTTGTAATAGATGGTGAACTTCGATTTCTTGCTTGTGTGTTAAAGTGGATAACAAACTATACAGGTTTGGCATCCAGTTAGGCCTAATGCCTATAACTTCAAAAGAAGTAACTATTGGGGATGAGCAAGTAGTCATTCGTTTAGGCAATCTGGCCCCATTCACATCTTTCGGTTGTGGTAGAGGGAATTTTTTATGCTCTAGAAGATTGGGTCAATCAGAATTAGCCATAAAGTCACATTGAATGTAGTGAAAAGCTTCTAATCTCTTCAAAAAAATGATAAATAATTCTTGAAAGGAATGAATTATCTAAGTTTGGGGGTTGTATTTTGTTTCAGAAATATATTTAATGTAAAGCAATCAGGAAAAGTAAACTTCTCAAAACTAAGAAAAGAAATGGTGCATTCACCCTCAGACTGATTTTTTTTTTCAAATTCCAATTTAGCAATAAATTCCAGACCCACTTATTTGCCCCCTACCTCTAAGTTAGAGATTTGATGAGCCAGTAATTTATCAAAAAGGCTAGGGGCCCCAGCAGTGAATGTTGTGACATTTACACCCTTTTGTGAATCAAAGCCAGACTTCTCAAAGCTCAATGCTGCAGCTGTGTTGAAGGCCTGGAAAACATTTTTCTTTGGCATCTAGCACCAGCGAAGCCCCTTACAGTAGAATTGCTCCAATTAATGGCCATCCCAGTGGATTTGGACCGCCTCCACCTGAAGCGGGGCGAAACAAGGGACACTTTCAAATTGTGAGCACTTTTCTGTCTTTGCTGAGAAGATTGTTCTGATTCAGATTAGTCTCTTCCCTCCCCACCCCCCTCCTGCCAGCAACAGGATCATGTCAGGAAGGAATGCAACATCCCTGGGTGAATTCAGTGGGTAACCTTATTGGGTTTGCAAAATTACTTGGAGAACTGAGAGCTTCAGTCTGTAAGATGGACTAGTGCCCAGTGTGGCTAGTAAAAGTAAGAACACTGTTAAAGTCATTACCAGAGAAAAAACACACCAGCTAACTTCAAATAGGCTGTTGGTTTCTTGAGACAGGGCCAAGCTTCTTTTGATACTGAGAATTTTGCCAGTTACCCACCCTTTATATATGTATATATAAAATGTTCCTTTTTAGCCTGAACTGCTAAGAAAACAAGACATACGTGAGCTCACTGTTTATCCATCCCCATTCCTTACCCTCCCATAGCTTTTAGCCCCACTGCTCAATTTCCACCATCTTTGAAAGAAGGTTTCAACGATCGTTAAACTCCCACTGGTTTGGGGGATACGAGGAATGGGGTTGAGGAAGGAGCTGCTGCTACAACCCCGCTGGTAGAAGAGCAGGGACAGCCCAGGACCCTGTGCAGCCAACAGGCCGGTCAGCTTGCTGGTCACCTAGGAGGTGACTGAACATGGCATGGGATGCCTCTCACCCTACTGGGTGCTGGGTGGATGCTGGGGGAACCTGGGCTGTTGCCTGGAAAGGTGGCTGAGAAGTAATGCTCGCAGCACACCAGCAGGAAACCAGGCTTTGCTAGCTCTGTTGCTTGCAGAACAACTTCTTAGCAAGATTAGGTATGGAGATGAATTGCTCCTCTGACTTCTTTGGTTGCTCAGTCATGTGCTGTGCCTGCTTTGCTGCTTCTGGACGTGCGCAGAGCTGTACTCACCTTGGTGTTCAAATAGCTCTTCTGCTCTGAAATAACAGCAAAAAAAAGTTTTGGCTATGCTGAAGCCAACAGCAAAGCTCTGATGGCCTTCCCATTGTGTTTGGTTTCACCTGAAAGCTCTTGCTTATTCCTTTAGGACCACAAGCCTTTGAAATCACCACAGGCAATATCAACCTACCTGTGACAGGGATGACTGGATTTGTGTTTAAGAGGCTCCCTTTTCTGATGAAGATGTCTGAGAAGGGAATATTTCAGGTGATGATGAATTGGCCAAGGGAAGCTCTTTTGGGTAGAAATCGCAGGATCTGGTTTGGTAGTTGCTCCCTCCTATTCCCTGTAAGCATGACGACCTGCTTGAGTATGTAACTTCTGTTCTGTAAAAATTATAGGCCACAGGGTTTCTCTTCAAAGGTGTGAAACTTCAATGTGTCTGATTTTTTTTTTTTTTGATTGTGGCTTATTGCTACTGGGTGTTGACACCAGAAATTTTCTAGAGAGACCATTTTCCGTGAAAGGCCCTGGTCTGTAAAATGGGTTTCTACTGCTGGTCTAGCAACAGGTGTATACTATTCAGGGCAAATGGCAAGATGACAGGATGATGGATCTTGCCCTGGCGTTACTTATCTGACTCCTTATCTAGCAAGGAGAGCCTATTGAGAGAGCCTATACTGTTTTCCTTCAGTTTCTGGACATATATTTGTATGGGTTTATATTTTCTATAATTTTTCACTTTTTTATTATATACAAACATTCTTCCTTCATCCTCTCAGAGCAGAAGTACAAAAAACCAACCAGCAATTTTCTTTTTGTTGTAGAGATTTTTACATGACTTGCAGTCTTGCTGTAAGTGGGGTGGAAAGACACATGTTGAAGTGATTACGTATAAAGAATCTGTTCCAGCATGTAATCCCTATGCTCCTTTCATAAACAAACACTAATTCATGCATTCTGTCTTATGGAAAGCATTGGTTAGGATTTAACAGGATTTCTGGGGGAAAAACTGAGTGGAAATCTAAGAAGGAAACAGTAAAGGAACTAGATCCTGGTGAATTAACACGAGAGAAAACAGATGGATCATGAAATGTTTACTGGAAGAACTGTCTTCCTAACTAAAATGACTTAATACTTCACCCTGGCAGTTTCCACATGGCCTGAAAGGAACCACTTTGATTTAAAGATACACATGTACACTCTGAAACGAAGAAATTTTATTTGTCGCTACCAAGCCGGCAGCATATAGTATCACAGAAATAGTCTGCTGTAACTGGTAGAAATGGGTGTAAATCAGTAATTCCATTCAGAGGGCAACTTCTGGTTCAGCACTTGCTTTTTCACCTGTCTGTGCTTTGGCTCAGGCTGACCATGTGCTGCACCTCTGTGCACCAAGGCGTCGTACCACAACTCTGGTCCTTTTCTGGCAAGTACATGGACACAACTCCCCAAAATGTACTTGGGACGCATTATGCCTTTCAACAGAAAATCAAAAACCTTAAAATGAACAATATTAAATACTTTATTTCTGTAATAAAACCTTTCCCAACAATAAGAGGAAATTCCTGTAATGTATTTCGAGACATACTGGGATGTTCTGTGAAGGTTCATTATTTTTGTTAAAAGTCTTCAAAAGGTCTTTCTGAGGGTATGGAGGGACCGTGCAAGTACTGTCACTGTGTCAAAGGTGAGCTCTGGAAAAAAATAAGAGATTCAAGAAGTAACATCCTGGCATTTCAATTTCCAGGCAGCTGTCTGAGCTGCTGTTTCTTCCTAAATCAGCAGCGTCTCATGGGAAATGGCTGGGACGAGTTGCTGGGTGTTTTTACGTCACTGTAGTGAATCTGCTCTTCCTGAAAAGCTGGAACCTATTTATTTTTAACAGCCCCACTTATTTCCCAGGGGTCAGCATGTTTTCACATACTGCATTTTAAAAATTTCTGAAGCAGAAATGACGATTAGACCTGTCAGTCCTTTCACAATGGAAGATTTTGTTTGCTGCCAGCTCCCTCACCTCCTTTCGGGGTGGTAAGCCATAAGGTTTTGAGATGAGAATACAGTAAGTGTCATATTTCCACTTTTTGACACTCCTTCCACTTTGCTATAAACATAACCCAGTTCTAATACCCTGTTGTCCGAGCTAATCTGGCAATAGAAGTTAGACACTGGCATACACAGGGTATGTAGATGGAGAGAGAGAGTGCAGGCAGTCTACCTGCATATTGATTGAAGGCTTCTGGGCTTGTAATTAATCTCTTATGAGCTAATTGATTTCTATTGCAATCAGTAGCCCCCTGTCTTCTTCCAGACTCTCCCCCTGGCCCTGCATGAGGCTCACTGGTTCTCCTGTTGCGGGCACAGGCTGCCATGGTACATGAGGAAGGGTGTAGCTGGGGCATGGGCTGAGGCAGAGAAGAGGGTTAAAGGCACCCAAGCCACTGTTCCCATGAAACACAGCGTCTCATCAAGGCTATTAAACCAAAATGGAACAGACTGTGCTAGTTTGCTCTTTTAGCTGACTGCTTTCACAACTGGTTTGTGAGAAAATCTGACATTGCAGTTGTTTGTCATAATATGGGACAAAAATGCCTATGAGGATTTTCCATAAGACTGGAGTTCTAGTTCCTAATCAGCTCTAATAGCAACTCCTCTGCTCTTTCTCTGCTGTATATTCCTGTCTACATCCTATGGAGATCAGAGCTTCAGCAAAGTACAGTGCTTCCTAACACCATAACGAGGTATCCATCTAAGCCTCCTAGCGAAGGAAATAGTCTTCATTTAAACAAACAGGTAGCAGATAACTTTCCTGACTCTGTCATCATTATCTGTCTTCTGAAAAAATCTTAATTCCAGTTAGCTGTAAATACTCTTAAGGTGGTTTCCAAGTCTTGAGTACAACACTTACTCCTGCCCACAGAAACAGCTTTTATTTATAAATCTTTCTAGAACTGTTCCAAATATATTCCCATTTTAATTAATTGTTCTAAGAACTAAATTAACGACATATTCCCTTACTGTAGATATATTAGGACATTAGATGACTATTCCAGAAGTGCAAATAAAAGTGATTCTAAAGATCTATTGGCTATTTAAAATCATTTGTGGTTGAAGTGAATTAGGAGATTAGTAGTATTAGTAAAAGTGGGAAATGTTTATATATTTAAGAGTTCCTCTACTGTAAATGTCAGGCTTTTGAAAGAATGAGTTGCATTGCAACCCAGATAATGGGTTGCTTTTAATTTATTACTTCAGGAAAAGAGCTAACCGAAGTACTTCGCTGCAGCAAGTAAGTTGAAAGGGTTTGGGTGGTTTTTTGGTGTGGTGTTTCTTTTTATTTTTTTTATTCAATACATACATCCTGTCCGGATGTCTACAAGGAATTGACAAAACACCTAAAATGTCCTGTTCCAGAAGCAGTCAAGTATGGAGTAAAACCTGGGATGGATCATTTAGGTTTGGTCTTTGTTTTGGTTGTTCCAAGAGCCTTTCTGGCACACAGATTTATTTTTTTTTAAAATGAACAGTGGTGAAAAACAGGACACATGCTCCTATTTGTGTATTCTAGCTTCAGTAAAACACCAAAATGAGTTATTTCAGAGACACATGATAAGAACATTGCTGATGTGAAGTCCTAGCCTGGTGGCTCTTTTCCATGACAGTCAAGAACCTAAGGTAAGTATCTCCTTGGAAGGTACTGTTGATTACAGACTTCCCAAAATTGGAGCTAGCTCAGAACTGGTTTATAAAGCAACTTCTTAATTGAGATGACCAAATAACTACAGTAGTATCCCAGATTGGGAAGAACATGAGCCTAATACATACAGTTGGGACAAATTATGTGGTAGATTTGTAACTCCATCTTTGGGGCTTACTGCCATGAGAACAATAAAGCTGTTCCTTGGAAACTTAAGATACTTGAAGGAATTTTATGCATGAGGCTGAATGCTGTTTTCATACACAGCATGAAAAAACTTTCTTAATTTCATTCTTTAAGAGTCTTTTTATGTGGAATCCTTCACTGGTAATGGCATTTTCAAGGCAATAAGCGAAGTGTCCTGTAGGCACAAGCATGGAGTCAAAGTCAGGCTGGTGGTATAACATTATTCCAATATCCTCCTGTTGTTTCCATGGGCATTGTCCCCGTTACAGTACTGTGTTACGCTAGACTAAGCTTAAGTACCCTTAATTGTCACGGTGCAGTACAGCAGGTATAGGAGAAAGCTACCGTGAGTTCAGTCAGGTGGTGAAGATTCATTCACAGCACAATAGACTTTGATGGACTTGCATGCGGCAAGGTAGTATACCAACCTTGATACTCTAGGATAACTTGACTGCCTAGATCTGAATATCCTATAAAATTGCATTTTTCTCCTGTAGGGAGAACGGACGGAAGGCTTGTTCTTTTATTCTCCTTTCTTGTTAATGAAAGAATGGGCAAGATTGTTCCAGGTGTGACTCAATCTCAATTAACTTCACTGATCAGGGATTATGCTGGTCCATTGAGTTTCGCTTAGGTTTGGTGGGCTGCCAAAATGAATCATGGCAATATGAGGGCTTCTTACAAGTAAGGCTTGAACTCAAATTCATTCACTCATTTATCTTTCTTCCACTGGCAAACCACACATTTGCTTACATTGGCAAAACAGAATGGTGAGAATTGTCCACAAAGTGTTTTTCTCCATAGTTTCCTTGAAAATCTATGCCTCAATTTCTTGTTGCCCTAATCACTGGGAGAAATGTTCAGCTCAAATGTTTCCAGGTAAAGTTTAGTCCTTATGTTTGCATTTCCCTTCTACAATAATGACCTTGTTAGCTTACTTCATGATTTCTTTTGGTAAATTTAGCTCTGGTTAAAAGTGTTAAGCCTCATCTATGTTACAAGGAATACACTTGATCTTGGAAGCAAAGTGGTTTCAGACCACTCAGAGTTGGGGGAGGCATTTGAAAATCTCAGGGTCTAAAGGCACAAGCCAGAAAGTCCCGGCCAAGCTGATAGATCTCATTTGGCTCTCTTGTTACTCTTGGGCTGACACAAGGAAGAAAGGAGAAGGGAAGAACAGCAAATAAATTAACATCCCTGGAGGCTGAAGTCTTCCTTCTACAGAAAAAGCAGTGGGTGCTGCCAGTGCAAGCTTCCTTGCTTGATATGATGCCACAGGGGCACCTTCAAACTCATTCTCAAGGGAGCTCTCTAGAGTAGAGAAAAGTACCTGTTCCTGCACCTGTGACCTTGCTGCTTACATTGACAGAGACGACTGCAAACTCAACCAGTTTTGAGCTAGGGGTGCCTTCATTAGTCTGAACTGTGGGCCTGATGTTGCTCCCAACATAGGTACAGGCCTTGGTACACAAGCTACCTCCTCATCTACCAAAAAAGAACACTGCAGATTTCCTTCTGCTGGTGATCTCTTCCATAGGAAAACTGAAAACACTCCTCTGAAGCTGCTGGGTTTTGGGGTGCGTTAATGTTTGGTATGCATTAGCATTTGAGCTTGGGCCAGTGTTCTTATTACCCTTCCTTTGTCCTGATGTCCTAAATCTCCTGCTTCATTCTAGATGTACGTCATTATCTGAATACTGGCTTCACCTCCATGGTCAGAGGGATTATTTTGTTGTGATTAGATAGTTGTAACTAGTATAATCCCTGTACTTTCTTACACAAAACCTGTTCAGAGCTCCCCAGTTCCTGTCTCTCTTGGAGAAGTGTATATGCACAGTTGCATGGCCTTTGTTTATCGGATGATGGTAGGGTGGGGCTTCAACTGCAATTTTGGATAGTTCCCCATCTGTAGAGTCAGAATTTGTGAGCGTAGAAAGTCTGGTTACTGCTGGAGCTAGCACGTGTGTGCGTTTATGTGCACTGAGACCGGTCGCAGGCTGAAGTTGGAAGAAGACGTGCTGAGAAGCCGAAGGAACGGGGCTGTAGCCTTACTGTGCTATCTTGCTGCTGGTTGCTGTAGTGCTAGAGCCTGTGACAACTGGCTGCGGAAGCTGGGAGCCATACAAAATGGAGGGCACACCTGATGTTTTGAAGCCCTCAACTGCATAAGCAGCAAGCCACCTTAGTCCTCAGACCCTCAGCTGATGGTGCATTTAAATCTATGCTTGCATGCATGGATGCAGTCATTTGTCAGGCTCTGGTTCATGGGCAGAGCCCCAGAGGTAGCTCCGCAGAGCAGGGCACCATGTGGCTTGTTTGGTCTCTCCTTGTGGGGCTGCAGGCGGGACGTGCTGCGAGCAGTCCCACCTTGCTGTGGAGCCTACGTGTTTGCTGGGCCTCTGGATATGTAGAGGCAGGTTGGAACTGGCTCTGCTAACAATGCAAGGGAAAGTATGCCGCAATAATGATACGCTGCCCCTTTTTTTAGACTTTCTAACTGGGGACAGGGTATAGCCTGAACAGTGGCAATCAGGCTTATTCACACTGTCTCCATTGGCACACCTCAGTCCTCTGCAGTTCTGGATCAAGGAGGCATTTACAGGGTTGTTTCTCATGGTAATTGGCACATTCAAAGCTGCTTTTTAAGACCACATAACCAAAACTGCCAAAATAAAAAGCTCTCCTAAGAAACCAAATTTAAGGAATTAAAGGAAATAAGGTTTTCTTCAGGAAGGCTGCGGAGAGAATGAGAGGAAATGTAAATAGTACATATAATCTCCTCTCCGCCCCAGTTTTATGTTGCCTCTCAGTAAGGAAGGGCTTGCTCGCTTTCTCCTAAAGAAGTTGGTATCTATAGACTCTCTCCAGAGCCAGGATTTCCTGATTCACAGATGCTGTTGGTAGATAGAAGGCAGCTAGATGTCTCCACTCCACTGCAATTCTCACCAGATTTTGTATGAGTATTTGTTTGGTTTAATTCCGTCTTTTTCTTAATCCTGTAGATGTGAGGGAGAACTGCATCAAACCAAGGTTAAGTCCGTCCCGTGTCCCCCCCCCCGAATGTATGTTGTTTTCCCTCTCTTCTCCTGCCAAATTGATCTTTTGTGCAACAACCTACAGCCTCCTTGTGATACAAAGACACTGCATGATTTGTTAGGGCAACAACCTACAGCCTCCTTGCGATACAAAGACACTGCATGATTTGTTAGGGTTATTTTTAAGATATGCATGGAAATCATATAGAAATCATATAGATGCAAGTGTATGCAAAAGAAGAAACTGAACTTCAGTCAAGGGAAACCTTACCCAAGAGGTGTAAGAGTAGGCTAATCTACACTCACTGTTCACCAATTTATCAAGGTTCTAGATGTCCAGACTTATAAGGGCCATTAGGATAACTGTCTGACTTGCCGAATAGTGGGGCCTAGAGAATCCTGGCTAGAAACTTCTGCAGCAATATTATAATCTCTAGAAAGTTAGCCAGCCAGTCTTGAGTTAAAGACTCCAGACAGAGTGAATTGCGTCCTGGGGAAGCGGTTGCAATAGTTAATTAGTTACCCTAGAACACAGAAGATTTTGTTTAGCTTCATTTTTCAGACACTAGATCCCAGTCTGACTCTTTAATATGTTATACTGCTTAACGTTTATAGTTAATTTTTTTAATCAGTGTCACATGGAAAAGACTCCAAAAGACTTCGGCTTCTGTAAGCTTGTTACCTCAAGATGGTTCTCTTTCAACATATGCATTTATAAATTGAAAGAAAACAAAACAAAAAGATCAAGTATTGTTTATGAGGCCTCTTAGGCTGCTCTTAAAGTATGGTAATTGGCATTGATCATGTTACTCTCCTTTATCTTACACAGTTACCACATCCTAAAATGTTACAGTTGTGCCAGTTGAGCTATAGTAACCACGTGTACATGCTCTTAATCGATGGCAAATGAGAAGGAATAGTGGCTAGGTTGGCCAGCAATGAGAAAGAGGTAAGATAACTCCAGTTATTTTCCATTTGTTGTAGTCTCTACCCATTCACACGACAACAGTGACAACCTCGGTGGCACATAATTGATGACCCCGTGTCTGCTCCTTTGCTCTTCCACGGTTTTGCCTAGGATCAGTGCCAAGCTAAATCACCAATGGCTACATCCTGTTTATTTTTTTTATTTTTATTTTTTTAAATATTGGCTCTACAGTAGCTTTTTTCCAGTAATCTGGAACTTCCAATTGACTTTCCATTGACTGCAGTGCATTTTGGATCAGATCTTAAAATGAACATCTGGTTGCAAATTCATTAGCCAAGGCCTAACAAGACAGCCTCTGTGAAACAAATACCTTCAGACTTTTTGCTTTGATACTCTTTGAACCTCTTACTGTAAAAATTCGGTGGTCTTGGGAACCGTAACACAGTGGCTCCAACAGCAACGTCAGTGTGGCGTTGACAATGTGCTCACCTGCTGTTCTCTGATCCTGTTATTTCCTCTTCAGAAGTACAGCTCAACATATTTCTGGCTATGCCGCCCAATACACGGGATTTACAGCTCAGCTGAGCTAATGTTGGTATTGGAAGGTTACCTTCTTAATTTCTCCCATTCCCTTTCCATTTAGTCAAGAAATTGTGCTGCATTTTTCTATAATGATTCCAGGCTCTCGGTAGGTGTTAGGAAGAGAGTTCCCTTGCTCTCCCCCAGCCAACAGGTTAGCAGCAGGCTTTGGCACCATCATTTTTATGTAACTGTTGAGTCCTCTTTTAGAACTTGGAAGGGATCTAAGCAGTATTTTAGGCTTTGAGGGCTCATTTCATCTGCAGAGGATGTATTTAGCTTTCTAAAATTCCAGATAAATAGGAGTTAACCTCAGCTATATGTGTTTGTATTTATTATTATAAGCACACAGGCGTATAGAGCCAGGGAAAGTAAAACCTGACCCACTTCACCTATCCTGTTTTAATTTGCTTCCAGTAGTTTACACAAGCAGGAAAACACATGAGGACACAGGGGAAAATAGGCTTCAAAAGAGGTTGCATTAATCTGGGGGGGGGGGGAGGGGGGAATCCCAATGCACATTAAGAAAGGCAAATTTGATAGTTCATTTAGCAAAGACATCAGTGCCTGTAGACACAATTTTCACAGCTCTGCTGGATTACACCCTTTAAAAGTTTTTTTTGTTGTTGAAACCATAAATTTTTAAATGTTATTCTCATCCTTTTTTGGACTTTATTTAATCAGTTTAAAGTAATGCAGATTATGTAGGTCCCTCCTGGTGTGGATTTTTCTGACTAGCAGTGCATTTATAGTTAAACAAGTGAGGCATTTGGACTGTAGTCATTTTGATTTATAGCAGCAGGAACAAAGCGAGAGAGTACAGACGTCAGTGCTGCTGCTGCTGATCTGGCAACAGAGACTTCCTAATGTACAAATTACGTCTTTCACCACACAATTCCCTCTCTACCCTAACTAGAGACAGAGAAGCATGCTTATTTAATGCAGTGCGTGCAAGCTATACAAAGGTGTATGTACAGTGCTGAGTGGAAATTGTATTGCTCATTTTAGGCATACAGTTTATATTTTGCTGTGCTTTTTGCATTTTAAAATTAATTTTCCACAATGGCAAATATGCGGTAATTCGGTTCTCTTGCCCCTTCTAGACAGAACAGTCAAGTGTGAGTTAAGCCAGTTGTGGAGTTGGTTATGGTGCTTTACCTGTACAGGCACTTGTCCCCGAAAAACTGCAGTGACACTATTAATTCACTGTTCACAGACCACCAGAACACCATGGTGTTTTGTCCACATCTGGCCCTGAAGGCCTTTAAGTAACCACCCTACGGGTGAAAGGCACCAGATGTTCGTGCTCAGCTCCCCGCAGCACCAAGTGGAAGAAGGACCGTTTTGATAATTAATATCAAATATGGGTGGTGGAACAAAGCAAGACTCCAGAGAAGCTCTTTGTCTCCGTGGTGGCATTTCAAATTCCAGGGCTGAGTGTAACTGTCTATACCTACTTCTATTCTGTACGTAAAGATCCTGCCAGTTTTCCTCTTTAATTGGCATGAAGTATTCCACTAACCAAAAACCAGACTCGACTCAGCTGTATAAAACAAAATCTTCTGGCAGTCATCACGCCCAGGGACCAGGCATCACACGGTTCTGGTTAATAGGTGGCTGCATTTCATTAGTGGCTGGAGTGATTCCTGTACATATAGCACCATAGCCTCTATATCTGCTAAGCCTTTAATGCGCTTCGGGATGAAAATAGCTCAATGCAAAATAATGGTCTCAATTTAGCACTGCAATCTGCAGCCAAAGACTTGGAGCAACTCCCAAGGCAGAGCAAAGATTGACTTGTTTCAAATGTGCTTTTCTGAAGGCACATCCAGCGAGTGCAGTGCCGTATTGTGCGCAGAGGCAGGGAGCTACCCCCCCTCCAGTCCATTAGGGAGGTACCGCTCCCCTCAACCACGCTGAGAGAGAAGAGCAACTGTTTCTGCATAGACAGCGGGCCCCTTTCACTTTGCGGGCATTGTTCCACCTTTGGTATCGTATGGCATACACTGGCAATGGGTACCCCTTGCTCTCACAAGGTCAGCTGCTAATGTGGGGAAATAAACTGTAAAGTCACCCTTATTCATACATACTAGCGTGCGCTGTTTGTTCTGTCCCCCGTTTAACACACTTGGATACTGAGAGTTGCATCATTCATAAGGCAAAAAATGTGCACAAATGAATCCCGAGGTCTGTTTTGCCACACTGAAATGAAATGGTAAAAAAAAAAAAAAATTTATAAGAAAGCGTGGTCACAGTGGCAGCATGTCAATTACCGTGGGCGAAGGTGGGCACTTTGCCACCCTGGGGACTCTGCAGGAGCCCTTCCGAATGCCTGCCTGTCTTTCCTTGCATGTCCTGTGACTAGGGCAGATGGCTGAGCCGCTCACGTGCTTGGATCGCATCTGGTACAGCGAGCCTGGGCTTGGTCGAGCCCCTGCAAAACCTCTGTCCGGCATGCCCTATCTGTTGAGTGGATATTTATTGAGCAGAATCCCTGCTGATGCAATTAAGTAAAATATAGCTGAACAAAGAGATAATGTAAATGCAGTTTTATGCATAAGCTGGGTATTAAAATGCGTAAGCGCATTCCTGTTGTCGTAAGGTTCCCTATTGCCATCCGGCATTGTTTTTATGATACTGGGTTTATGTTTCCATTTTTTGTGCAAAAAAAATGCAAATAACAATAAGTTTCAAATGCACAGTGAAGCCCTTGCTGTGCATAAGTTACTCAGTTGTTAGATTCCTTTTTCTCTTCAGAAATCTAGTTTGTGGTCTAATTGCTTGCCCTTTTAAATTTTTTTTTTTCTCTTGTATTTTGAAGCAAAATGGTTATTCAAAGTAGTTGGCGCTACAGAAGCCGGGCTGTTTCTGAAACTGTTGGTTTTTGCACTGACAGTAAAAAAAAGAAAAGATTTGCTACTGTGTGTTTGCTAATACACCCAGTGCTGAGCTGGAGGGGAGCAGGGGTCGGTGCAGCTGGGAGGATGTAAAAATGGCTGTGCCTCGTACCGCTGGGACTTGGACGGCACCAGGCTCGTTTGCAGTCTAAATTAATATAGTCTTTAGGCTGTTCTCATTTATCCAGCCAATCCCCGACCTCGAAGGACCTTTATCTGCTGGGGAGGTGCCAGGAGGTGGAAGCTAGTTTCGGGTTCCTTGCATGGCGGCCACAGGGAGGTGCGGGATCTGTTCCAGCGGCTCCACGTCACCAAGGATTCCTGTACGGGAGGGCAGCGCTGCGCCAGCAACACGAGCCAGCTTCGCAGCAGCTTGGCACCGCCGCTGTTCAGCTGAACTGGAACGGGGCAGGGGTTTGGCCAGAGCGCGCTGCACTCTCTGCCAGCCGCATCCAGTGACGCCTGAATTTGCTGATTCCCATTGACTTCAGTAGGACCGGGACATTGTCCTCTCGGCTGAGCTGAGCACCAGATACCTTCTGAAGTAGGGCAAGGTGTGACCCCCACAAAAATTGGGGGAGCTTTGCTGTCAAATTCTTCCTGAGGAAGAGAAAAGGGATTGGGAAGACAACATAAATAAGCACGTTTTAGGTTTAACTGTGCCCTCCAGACTTCCCCCTGACCTTGATGAGCAGGAGAGGGACACAGGCGGGAGGATGGGGTGATGCGTGTGGCTGAGGACACACAGTGAGCAACCATTTTATAAACCATATTCTTTAGAGCCCAGGACATGATGATTAACGAGGCGGGGGAGAACGACGGTGGGAAGGGGAGAAAAAACGGTGGGTGTGCAGATAATGCAAAAACGCCGAATGAGCAGGCTATTAAAAAGAGTGGAGAGGGGGGAAAATAAAAAAGGTTGCTTTTCTGGGAGTGAGGGAAATCTGTTATCATATAGTAAGCTGACAGGGTGCTGGGTAGGGCCTCCCGCTTCCAGCCTCCCTCAGCGCCGCAGCGACAGGGAGACCGGTGTGTGTGTGTGTGGGGGGTGGTCGGCACCTGGGAAGACCCGCGTAGGTGTGTGACACGGGGCGACCCGTGTGAAATAAAATAAATGAAATAACAATTATTCATCAAAATTATTATTTAAAAAAAATAAAAAAAAGAGGGGGGGGGATGGAACCCCCCCCACCACCACCCACCCCCACAAAGGAACCGTTAACTGTAAACGCGCCAACGGCACCCGCCAGCCGGCCTGATTTATAAGCGGGATCATAAAAAAAAAAAATCCCATTAAGGCGTCTCATTGAGGAAAAAAAAAAAAAAAAGGCAGAAAGGAGGAGGCGGTTGGGGGTGGGGGAGCGCAGAGCCCCGGTGCGTGTCACTGAGGCAGCATTGACGCAGGCAGCTCTGACGGCAGCAACCGCCGTCGTCGTCCCCCCCCCCCTCCTCTCCCCGCGACTCCCTACCCGCGCGAGCGCGCGCTCAACCCCCACCCGCTTCCCGCCTCACCCGCGCGCGCGCGCTGGCGGGGGGGGGGCGTAGAATTCTCTCAGCCGCGGCTGCGGCGCTCATCGGCGTGCCCGGCACGGAGCGGCGGGCGGGCGAGGGGTCTGAGGAGAGAAGGGGGGGGGGGGGAGGGGGGAAGGAGCAAGCCCAGAGGGCGAGGCTCTGCCTCCCGGACCTGCCGAGCGCCTCGGTGGGGTGGGGCACCTCAGGGAGCGGGGTGTGTGTGTGTGTGGGGGGGGGTGCCTTTCCCCCTTCCCCGCCTCCCCCCCGTCCTCCACAGCCCCGTCAAGGGCAGGGGCTGCGTCCTTCCCGCCTCGCCCCGGTGCGTGCGGGGAGGTGTCGGTGTGCGCGGCCCTCTGGGCTCACGCGTTACCTCAGCACCTGCCTTCACGGACCTCGAACGATGACGGCGGAGCGCCGTGGGGAGGAAGTGCCGGTTTTCTGGTCGTTACCGCTTTTACAGTTCGGGAAGCCAAGGCTGGCGCGCGGGCGCGTGCTACTGAAAACCACCCGCTCGCCCCTTCAGTTTGTTTCTCGCAGCTCGTAAGAAGTTTGGGGACCGTGGCCTTTGAGTGGGGGGAGAAATTAACCTTTCCTGGGAATTTCTTTCAGCTTTTCCTATACCACCTCACTAAGCGGCAAAAGGAAACAATGATTGTATCACTGGTAATACAAACACTTCGGGTTCGCTCGTCTTTGCAGCTGACTTTACCTTCTCCGTGAAGAAAGGAGAACTTGAACCCCATTCCCAGGCTTTTCTCTGCAACTACAATGTAATCATTTGTCTTCAGGACCGGAAGACTTTTCATACAACAGTGAAAGGTGGTTAACACTAAATTTTTTGCTGTGCTTCCCTGCCTTTGGTGCTCCGACTGCTGTTAAGCAACCCTGAAAATACCTCCTTGTCTGCGTGACGGATGTTGCGCTGTTCCCGAACAGTACTTAGAAAGGACCTCACATTTTGGGGTCACCAGCCTGGTAACTTCCAGCTCTGTATTTGCTACAACCTTTTTACCAAAAGGACAGTACAGGAAAGACTTTTTCCCCCCTGTCAAGCAGGATGATTTCTGAAGGGAAGCAAAAATGTAATGCACAGGCCCTGACTGAAAAATCAGAGGCTAATACAGCAGCAGAATCTGTGGAAGGAAACTGAAAGGTGGCTGCTGGTGGCTGTGTCCCAGCCCATGCTAAGCTGTGCAGTACGTTGCTTTTTCTTCAAGCAGGTGGGACATTGGTAGGAGCACACATGAGCCCATGGCATCTGATCGTACTCTCACGTCTATCAGAGCAATTCAGGGGCTTTTTTGGTCAAATGTGTAGATTAACACTGGTGGAAGAGGAGAATTCTTTCTTTCCTCCTCTCTGCTCTCCCCAGAGAGGTCTCTGTCCTGTGATTCCTAGGTCCTTGTTCTACCAAACCTGTGAAAGCAAAGCTTCTGCAATACAAATTCTTGTCCTTGAAGAAATGAGGTTTGCTGAAGGTTTTTATGGAGTTTCCATATCTGGAACATCTCTGAGACTTGTGACTATGAGAGCTGGTGTTGGTGTTACTGCCTTACATTTTCACTTTTACACAGAGGTGAAGTAGTGAAGCGTTGTGAATTGCTCTAGTGTCACAGTTCCTTCAGCCAGATATAGTTCAGTTGGATGGTCATACAAAAGGAAGTGACGGCATAACGTTTTGATTTGGAAAAAAAAAACCAAACAAAACCAGTATGTTCAAAAAAAGCCTGTCTCTATTCCCATTAAATTCACTGGTGAAGATGCAGGTGAAAATCACTTACAGAGCAGAATTACAGGTTCGGGTGGGCAGGGGCCTCAGAAGGTGTCCAGCCCAAGCTCCTGCTCAAAGCAGGGTCAGCTAAGGGAGAGAGACCTGCTCAGCTCAACCTACCCTCTCCTCTCGTGCACAGTAGTTCTAGAGCATGTCCAACAGTGCTGGTAGGAGCCAGGTTCTTCCTTCTCTCACTTAACACTAGTTAACATCCTGGGAGCCGATGCAGTTACTCCTGCTCTATACTAGTATAGGGGAGAGGAGAAAACAGCGTCGTTGAATCAAAGTGCACCTTAAAGCAAAACCTCTGTGTTGGTCACTAAATTGCATTTTAAAGACTATAAATATTTTGTTGTAACTACACCTTTAAAGTTGCGGTGTATTTTGGCAGTATCCTATCCCAAAGGACGGATCCTTTGACAATATCCTACATTTAGTGCGTATTTTGGTTTTGATTTTTTTTCTTCCTGTTACCAAACATATTCAGATAGAAATACCAATAGTTATTCTCTGAGAGCCAAAATAGTAAGGATAGGTGATTTGCTGTAGAGTAGGACTCATAATAGGAGTTGCACATGTTTCTGATAGCACTTGATCTTATTCCGAGTTCCTTAAATAAAGGGTTAAAAATCATTGGAAATATAGAGTGGAGCATATCTTGCAGAAACATGCAGTTAGAATTGATTTTTCTTTTTTCCTCCTCCTACCACAGAAAATAGTGAAGAAACAAAAAACCTGTAGGTTGGATACCATGACGGGGGTTTGAAAGCATAACTCCAGTGAGCCACTGGGATGGCTGAGGAGATGCAGCTGGAAAGTAGAATGAAAGCTGAATGAACAGTAAGTGGAAATTGTGTGACTTTCATAATACTGGAATTACTCATTTAGACTAAAATATCGCTCCCTCCCTTGTACGATCTCAAATGAAGGTTTCTTTACTGAAAACCAAGCAGCACCTGATTTTCAGTTGCTTATACTTATTCCTATAAAGATTACACTTAATCAAACACGGGTTTTACCCAGGTGAATTTGAGATGGTTTTACACCTTGCTGCTCAAAATGTTTGAGTACAAGAGATGCTGAGGCAGTCTCTGTGCTGCAAAACACGCAGGCCAGAGGAGGTGGGAAGGCCTCGATACTCCACAGGCACCATAGCTTCTCAGGTGAAGAGTGGCCCCAGCACAGCCCTGCAGGCCTAGGCTGGCTGGCACTGCTGTGGGACACCACCCACCCTGGCCCACCTCCCACTCCCACGCTTGCCCGGGAGCGGGCAAGAGAGCCCTGTGCTGCCAGCACCTGGGGTGGGCCTCCGCGTTTTGCCGTGAAGTACAGGCTTTGGTCTGTAAAGGAGGCTGTAAGGAAGAGGGCTGTAGAAGTAAATACATCAAATAAGTAAATAAACCAGGTCTTGACTGGGAGAAAGTGTCATGGAAAATGGCAGAGGCAAAGCCCAGAGTGGCAATGTTTGAGGACAAGAGGTCTTTGCAGGCTCTTTTCTCCCATTCCAGCCCTTTTGGTTACTTGAGGTACCACAAACTCTTTTTCCAGCATGTAGTGTTTCCTACATGCCCATCACAGAGACTCTCAGCACTGACCACCTAACGCTGGGCGAGCATTGGAGTACCTAGAAACTTGTGAGCACTGTGTCGTTTGCAGAACGTAACGTAGTTAAAGTTTCATCTCATTGACGCCAGGGACACCACTAAGGCAGGTGCATGCTTCCTCGGCTGGGTAGGGGACTGGACTTTTACCTCCCTGGAGCAAGGGAGTTGTGACATTCCTGCTGTAGGAATAGAGGAGGGGAGGAACGAGCTGGAGCAGAGGCAGGGTCCGGAGGAAAAGTGCTGGAGAATCTGAGTTGCTGCCACTGGGAGATGGGGGAAGTTTCTGTACACTCACTCCCCCTCTCTGTCTTGAGCAGTTAGCTGCTACCCTGAATGCTTCCATCCTCCTCAGCAGAGAGGTGCTTGAAAATCCGTTCAACAAATTCACAGTTCTAAAAATTGGTAAAGACTCAAACTGTGCAAAATAACCCCCCGTATATTTACAATTAACAATGCCACTACCCGATGATAGCTAAGGTTTATGAGGAGCCATGGATGGGGACTTGGTGGCCATGCGTGTCAGACAAATATGAGGTGTTTGCAGAAGGCAGAAGGAAAAGCGGACAAAATAACTTTGTTCTTGAAGGTGAGAACACCCAGTTCCCTCTAACTTAACACAGAGCAAATTCAGCAAGGCCTCTCTAGATAGAACGGATCTTCATCTGTTCTGCGAAAACACGAAGACGAATGTTGTGAAATTAGAGTACGCGTTTCACGCTGAAAGAACAGTATTTAAAAAGCAAACAGAGACATGGCTTTGCGTCTTGAAACTGAGTTAGTACCACCTTCCCAGTACTGCTGAATTTCATGTGAAGCTTTTGAACGCGCCTTTCACCCCCTCCTTTGAGTCGTTAAATTACGAGATCAAAAAGGTGGTCATTTTTGTAGCGTAAGAAATTGGGAACTGCGTCAGTCCTCCGAGTTTTCTTTGTGCTATGTGTCAACTTGTATTGCACATAATGTCAGCGCAGTGGGGCTACTTGAGCGTTATTACTACTGTAAATTGGCCTGTGGGGTGGAAAAATGACAGATACGGTGGGTGGCAAGTTCTGGGTTTTGTTTTTAAATTGGGAAAGTGGGTGAAGCAAAAGAGTGTGTGTGTGTGTGAGAGAGAGAGAGAGACTTCAGTTCTAAACCCGCACTAAACTCCCCCCAAGGCCTTGCTCGAATCACTTAGTGGAAGACACGGTGATTTTCAGTCATATTAAACGGTACCTTACTGTGCAAGAATCCCCACTGGAAGCAGTGGAACTAGCCAGGGATTAAGGCAGCAATAAAGATGATAGAACAGGCTCTTCACCTCTCTGCCGCTGTTTCCCAATTTATAAAATGAGGATAATAAAATTTACCAACTGTTCTGGGTGTTGTAAGGATACATTAACTCATGCTAGCAAATCACTTTGAAGACAAAACCAAATGCTAAGGGTTCTGTCAAGATGCGCAGGAGCGTATTCACCATTTGGGGACACATACCCAAGTAACCACTCTGAGTGGGGAGAGGGCTTTTGCAGAATCGGGCTTTAATGATGCAGATGCCTACAGTGTCTGGAACACCATGGTTGTAAGCCACCTCATGAAGGCATACAAAGAAAAAAAACTAGAGACTGCTTGGGAAAAGTGATAGCACGGCACCGCACGAAAGGGAATTGATTCTCTCACCGTGCCATTGGTTAAGTATCGGCTACGTATCGCTGGGTCAAACAGCTCTGAACTGAGTCGGCCACGTGAGGAAAAAAGTAAGAGGAAGCAAACTTGCAATGTAAGGCCGCTCCAGGCCTCAGGACTGCAGCGTTTGGTTATTTGCTGTCTCTGTGCAGTGTATGGAGGTGGGTTTGTCTTAACCAATCCTGTTCCTGTCTCCTCTGAACTTTTAATTTATTAACCCTTTAAAATATGCTGTATTCAGACCGACCAGTCACCAAAACCCACCATGAACGGTCCTTTGCGAAGGTGATTGACAGGCTAGGCTGGTAACACTTTAAAAAATAAAGCAAAAAGTAAAGTGTTTGCAAACTGAGCTATATTTATTGAAGGTCTTTTGCCTGATGATTTCAGTTATTGACTCATGTGAGGCAAATACCCAGTCCAAATCCATAAGCCTGAAAACACTCCAAGTCTGTCTGCGAGTACAACTGTGTTTAGCAGGGCCTAAACTCCAGGTCCCAAGGCCTGCTTGCAGAATCCCACAGTGAGGGGTCACCGAGCGCGACGTGAGGATTCCTATTTGCCTTTGCAAGTTTTAGATCGGGACCTTCTTCTCTTCTAATGGAAAGACTTTGGACTTGACATATTGAACGCCGCTCGCTTACGTTTGGTGACATAAGTCCACCAGAAGAAAGCCGTTCATGTAACCCTATCCCAAAGAAGTTACCGAAGTCACTGGAAGTGAGAGGCATTTAAATGAGTAACAGTGTAATGAGTTACTTTTCAGAGCATTAAAAGTGAACTTTTTGAACAGCAGAGCTCTGGTGTACTGTATTAGACTTTTTTTTTCCTCGAGGCCCACCTGAGCGACAGCTAATCACAGCGCCAGGCAGAGATGGAAGGCAGCATTCATCTGGAGGTGGGAGTGAGAAGCACTGGAGCTCTTACATAAAAAAAAGGTTGGTAAATAATGGTACCACACCAAGAAACACCAAATGCCGGTAAATTACTTCAGCCTGGTACTATCCCGACCCCAAAAGCCTTCTCTTTGCTTTTCTCCTCTGGACCATATCCAGTCAACCAGCAACATGCCATCTTCTACCCTTCTTCCATTTCCCTCCAAGACTGTCCCAAAATGTTTTAAAGCGTGGGGTCACTGGTGGACCATGAGTAAAGAAAGCCAGCGTTGGCAGAGGAGAATATGGAAACTGGTACTGCCTTCCCTTTTTTTCTTCCTCCTTCTCTCCTACTGTTCGTGTCAAAGAGTTCAGCTAGGGAGAAGGTAGCTCCTTCAGATGGCCCAAATCCTGCCATATGTAGTGGGAAAAGGAGTTTTAAAAAGAGTGCTTTGGAGTAACCGGATGGAAAGCTTTCCTTTGGCAACATCTGTTAGAGAGGATGGAATAAAATCCCAGCGGGAGTCAAGACTAAAAGTTTGGCTCGGTACAGCCCCAGAGATTATTGTTTGTGGAACTATCCTGTTTGCCCCATATCCTCCCCCCCCCCCAGGACATGACCCACTCCATATTTCCATCCCCGATTTCCACGATACTGTAATAAAAATATGATCTGTCAGCACATTCGTAATTTAGTGGAAACTCTTGTGTAAAGGCAGATCTTGATGGGAACTTCCTAAAGCACAGATGCGGGATAATGCAATGTCTTACTCTGTGATGGATATATTGTGATCTCTATGTGGTGAATGGGTGAAAAAAATACGTTTGGGAATGTTGTACTTCAGATGAAATGAAATACAATGTAGCATAGGGTTGCCCCTAAAGCTCGACGAATGTATCCGATTCTGTTCGCTGTCTCCTTCTCGAGGCATCTCTCTGAAGGAAAGGGATGTGCTACTAGGTCCAGCAGAGCTCCACAGATCCCTCACAAGAACAAACCCCTTGCTTAAATCAGACTGTGTAAGAATGCAAGCATCTCCTGCTGATGATTTGAAAATCTCCTCCTTTACTTTGCAGCCAAATCTTACCAAAGCCGTGCGTGGGAGATTATCGTAACAGATACCTCCGAGGCCATCACCAGCGCCACATTTAGCATCCCTGCTAACAAGAGACCCTCCCTCACACCTCCTCTCCCAGCCCGCTCGCTGTCCTTCCCTTCGCACCAAGACAAACTTTTTTGATAAGAGAAAACCCGGCACCTTGCGAGTGCTTCCAGCAGACCGTGAACCTGATTCAGGCTTGCAGTCACAGAACTCACATCACCAGTATCCAAAATTGTTCCAGCCTAGAACTGGCTTAATGCTTTGGGCCAGTAGCCCCTTGCCGCGCGTAAGGTGATCGTGCAGCGGCCACACAAGCCATGCCCCAGACGTGGCAGGGCGCAGAAGGACAAATCTGGAGACTAAGTGTGGGGCTGGGGATGAAGGGAGAAGGGCAGAAATGAGTGCTCAGGAGGCACCTCCAAAAACGGGCCCGGCCACCCCAGCCGGTTGGACCGGCCTTCTCGGCCACCCACCACCCCGCTGCGGAGCCATGGGGACTGGGGGTCCCCGGGGACCTTCCCTGCCACCGCCCCTGTCACCCCGGCCCCCCCTCCGGCGGAGGCGAGGCGCGGAGAAGGGCCCGCTCCGTTTCCCCCCGCCTGGCTGCGGCCCGGCCCGCAGGCACCGCAGCGGCAGCACGGACACGCGTGGGCCGGAGCAGCCGGGCGAGGCGCTGCCCTCCCCCGCGGCGGGGCCGGGCGCGCTGCCCGCAGCGGGAGCCGCCTGCTGCTGGCAGGCGGCGGCGGGGTCGTTCCGCACCCCGGCCGGCATTTCTAGGACGGCGGCTCACGGGAGGGGGCGGGGAAGGTCCCCCCCGCGGCGGTGGCAGCGCGCTCGGGGACGGGCAGCCCCGAGCTGCGGCCGCCCCCGCGCCCGGCCGCCCCCGCCCCCGCCGCGGCTTGGCAGGGCTCGGGAGCGCGGCAGCGGTCCCCATATGCGGTCAAAACCGCGGCAGTGGGAGTGTGACCCCACATGGAGCTGCTTCGCATCGGCTTTTTTTCTTTTTTTTTTTTCCTCCTCTTCTTTGTAAGCACCTTCCAGTGCTGCAAAAAAAAAAAAAAAAAAAAAAAAAAAAAATCATTGCAGCCTATACAGCGAGAAATTGCTACTTAAGAAGATCTAGCCGTACACCAGAAACACTTCAGCATGTACCCGAGCCTAAATATATTTGGAAAGATGGGGGGAGGTCACTTTTACCCGGCTTTCATCAATGCCTGCTTGGAGAGAGACAGAAATAATTAAGAAAAAAAATAACCCCTCCCCCCGCCCGAGCAATCATAATACATTGAAATTTCCCAAAGTCTAGTCAGCTGCAAAAAATAAATGTTTCTGGAGCTAGAGGATCATGTTGCAGAAGCGTGTGACTGCAAGACCCAGATTCCTATCCCTGCTCCCCCGTCTCTTCCCTGAGGTGTTTTTCAGCGTTATTATTTGTTTTGGGAGGGGAAAAATCATCTTCGCTTCAGTCTCTTGCTAGAGGTCCAGACTGCTTACGTCTGAGCGCCCCTTATCATTTCAGTGAATGGCAATTGCAGCCTTGGTGCTGTTATAGCAATGAAGCTACAGACGTCATTGCCTCCTGTTGGACGTGAGATGTGTCCAAGCATCAGCCCCTTTCGCTTAAGAAAAACTCTTTAACATCCACGCAGCCGACAGGCAGGCTTTTCTAAGATCCGGTGGACCCAACACTGTACCGACAGTTATCTCTTTTTATTTATATATACACACATATACACATACACGGGTGTGCATGTGTATGTGTGTTTGCACCTATGTACAGGGAGAGGCAGAGAGAGATAAATTAAAGCCGCAGCTATATTGCAAGCAATCCTCTCAAATTTCCTGCTCGTCAGAGTAGCTCTCTGCACCGTTCTTGTTAAATACAGCCCGGCGGGAAAGCCATCATCAATCAATTTCGGGTAACAAGGAAGACTTGTTGAACACCTTGTTTCTCCAGACCCCGGGAAGATGCTGGGCTGCTGGAGCGTGGAAGAGCCAGGATTGTGCCCTGAACTTCACCCACTTGGCAGCCGGTATTCCTAAACCATTTCCCCTCTCCTCCCCCTGCCTCTTTGCCTCCCGGACTGAGAATCTGCTCTTTAAAGTTGACCTGAAGGGGAAAGCAGAGACGAGCTTGGGCATAGTTTGGAGGGTAAGTCGTGTCTTCGCCCCCCTCCTCCCATCCCCTCTCCCTCCCACCCCCACCCCGCCGCGAATAAATACCCGCTAGCGAGCCCTGAAATCCGCCAGGAAAGGGGGCAGGTGGCGGGGGGGGGCGAGCCGAGCCGAGCCGGGACTCCCCGGGAGAGCGGCATAGCTTGCACCCGGGACTGAAAGGGTTACAGAGGGAGCGAGAACGACCGACCGACCGCGGCGGTACCGACTTCACGGCGGAGTTTGCGAGGCGCGAGTTATTCGTGAATATCCCCAGCCGGCAGCGCAGCCCAGCAGCACCGCGCCGCCGCCGCTCCCGCAGGTGCCGGGCGGGGTGACCGCAGCCCCCGCCGGGCCGCCCCCGCCCGCCCCCGCCGCCGGCGGCCCCTCGCCCTCTCCCGGCCCCGGCAGCCTCCCGGGAGCGGAGGATCCCCGGCTCGCAGAGCACATCACCCCTGCAGGGAATTTAGCCTCCCTGCACCTGCAGGCTCTTGTCATCCCTCCTCCTCTGCTCCGGGCTTTCTTTTTAATCCTCTCATCGCACACTCCCCCCCCCATCCATTCAGCTTTTATCTTCTCTTCCCCCCCCTTTTCTTTTTTTAACCAGAAGGAATCCCAACAGGGGAAAAATAATACCAATCAGCTCCCTCCTTCCTCCCTCCACTCCCTCCCCCCCCCAATAAAAAAAAAAAAAAAAAAAAAGCAGCACCCGCTAACATTTGGAAAAACCAGGGGAGGACGATCGCGTCTCTCGCTCTAATTTTCACTCACACCCCGAGATGAATGAGCGGGGAAGGGGGAGACCTCGACAGCCCCTTTAGACGTGGGGCTGCATTGGTGGGATTGTGATTTGTAGGATTTCTCCACTTAGTCCCTGCCTCCTACTTGCTCTCCAGCCACTCCAAAGTCTCTTCCCCTCTCTTTAAGCAGCGATTTCTTTCAATCTCCCCCTCTCTCTCCCTCCCCGTGTCTCTCTCCCTCACACTCTCCCTCTCTCTCCACACACACTCATCTCCCCAGAGAGGGAGAGAGGAGAAACTCAACTCCCAAACACCGACCAGATGTCGAAGAAACGCAAAGCCCCGGAGGGCGGCGGAGCCCGGCTCCCCCCCGAGGACCCCAGGGCCTGCTTTGGGGCCGGCGAGGAGCAAGGTAGGGCGGCGGAGGCCTGCAGGTGGCCGGGCGGTTGGCAGCCGGCAGCCCCCCGCGGGGGCGCCTCAGCCCGGCTGGGCCTCCCGCAGCCCACCCGCGCCGGGGCCACTCCGGCGTTTAGGCCAGGCTGCTCCCGCCACCGGGCTGCCCGCCGCAGGGCTGCTCCCACCGCCCCGAGGCCGAGCTCCTGCCAGGGGAAGGGTTGAGGGGGGCGAGGGGAGGGGGAGCGGGGAGGGGGCGTGGGAGGGCGGCCGAGGGGGGCGGCGGGCCCGCTGAGCGGTCCGGGCTCCCTTCCCCAGCACCGCAGTTTGTCACTGGCATGGGCACCGCCACCACGCCGCCTCATTGATTCGTAGCTCGTGTAAATCCTTGCTTGCAGGGCGCTCCTGGCTCGGGCAGCGAATGAGCTATAGGCACCTAATCCATACGCTGTGGTTTTGCGTGGGTCCAGTTTCCTTCCGTGAGCCCCTGTCCCTGGTACAATTTCGGTTGCGTCATGTGGAGGCTTCAGATGCTGCACTTGCAGCGCACTTTGCATCCAGCTAAAGTTGGGTTTTCCCCAGCCTTTGCTGCTTTGCTGTAATTTTCGAGCTCCCAAGTATTTGTGGTGAAAGCTGCTCTGTACTTTTTGACAAGATAATATCAATGTACAGCCGAGTGGTGTAAAATCGGCTATGCATGCAAGTGTGAGGGAGTTCTGCAGCCGAATTTCTTCTTCTTGCTCAGCCAGCCCAGTGGGTTCCCCTCCTTTGTGTTTATTTTGACTGAGTGGGCCCAGATGAGCCAAGCTGAGCTACGGGGCTCTGGGCTTGTGGCTGTAATGCAGAGAGGAGAGGGAAAATACCGGTTGGATTCAGAGCAGTGTTGCAGGTTGTTGCGAACGGCTCTGGAGGCTGCGGTGGGAGAGGGTGGGTGGTGCGGTGGGTTCAGGTGGCAATGCGAATATGTCCCTGCGCGTGCTCGAATTCAGAAACGCCGTGCTTTTGCCCGGGCAGGTGTACGCAGAGCAGAGAGGGATGGAATTGAGTGCGTTCTCCAACATGGAGTCTGTGGCCCTTTTTGTAAAGGATGTGAAGGATCACAATGTCACCAGTCACCCAGATCATGAAATTCCCTCGCCACCATGGACGTTTTTGCTTTTTGCAAGGAAATGTCTCCAGCACAGTGGCTGGTGTGCTCTTCTGGTTTCATTAGAAAGGAGCACTCGTCGTGATTCACCATCTCTCTCAAATGATACGGTTTAGGGTTTATGTGGTTGTTGGTTTTAAATTGCTTGGCTCTCCCACGAGAAAATAAGATCCATCTTCATATTTTCTTAGCATTTCTCTGCTTAAGACCAGTCTTGACATGGGAGGGACGTTTTAAGACCCTGTGAATGACTTTATTTGCATGACAGCATTCAGTGTTTTTGGAATGTGGAATTTTGCTGTTACTAACCTGGAAAATCTTACCTCTTTGTCAGCAATGGAGGAGGTTAAACACAGAAAGGACATTCAGCAGAGACCTGAAAGTTGGCATGTATTTTTAATTTAAATGTATGCCAGTAGTGGGTGTAGGAGCACCTTACACGTTATTGCGATGCAGTGATGTGTGCCTGGTTTTCTCTTTTTCATTTTTTTTTTTTTTTTTTAACTCCACAATAGTATTTCCTATAACACTTCTGGATATGTAACAAGAAACAGAAAACAAAATATAACTTTAGAACAGGATTTTTTTTTTCTTGATTTCAGTGTGTACAAAACAAATGAAATGGAAAGTGAAAAAATGTTAAATAAAGCATTGATATGTATGGAAAGAGAGTAAATAAGGTATCATTTTCCTTGTAAGGGGACACAAGGTATTTTGTAAATCAAACTGATTGAAAACCCGTGCTTGCACGTAGGTAATCCAGGCTTGTGTCGTCTTTGACACGGTAAATGATGAAATTAAATTAAAAATGTAGTTTTATTTCTGAGCTCAAATTTATTTTTTGTGAACTTCTGTTTATTTTCTCCCTTTTATTTTACAGGAAGGAATGTTGCTTGTTAATTACATTGTCTGTGACGACGTAACTGTAGAAACCATTAAGAGTATGCAATGTATCACAATGTTGTAGGGAGTGTATTTTTGTGTGAGATGGTGGATGCGAAGCTTTCTTAAGGCACGAGATGTGCAGGTAATGTTTTTGGAATAATCTGGAGTATGTCGCTATGAAGCACTGTGCCCTTACAGCAGGTTTACTACCTCTGTAGAGAAGGCATACTTGATAGTTGGGAGGGAGAGTGTGTAACATTTGTCCAGAAGTATGGAAAAGCCATGTAACTCCTGGGTTTTAGCGTTAAAACGTGTGTGCATTGGGAGCAGGGAGGCGGGGAAGGGGAAATGGGCATTAGTAAACGAAGGGAAGAAAAATAGAGAGCTCAGATTTCTGGAGGCTGCCAAGTCCTGTGTTCCTGCAGAAGTCGAATGCAGAAGCCCTGCTGTCCTCGGCTAACGAGGTGACTTCTTTTGGCGACGGAAGCGCAAGTGCGCGAGTGCCTGGATCCGGGTCTGCCATCTTACGTCTCTGTCACCTGGTCAGCTGAGGGCATGCATTGCTAGCAGACGAATCTCTTCTGGTTTTAAATCTTAAGAGAGTGTAGACTAATTCTTAGCCGCTCCAGGCTGCGTTGGATATTTGGCCAACTGAAGCGTGTGCTTGCAGAGTTTCATTCAGCTCTTGTTTATACTTACTTGGCAAAGCTGTGGGTGGACAGACACTATGTAGGCCACGGTACAGATTTTTCAAACTTCCCTGGTGTGGTTTTGTTTTTACTCTCCTTCAAAGTATTTTATGAAGGGCTCTGTAATCCATACCGTAACCTTGCCCTTTATTATGGGGTCTAATGCTACAGGTTTCAAACCTCACTGGTGTGGAGTGGAGATAAGGGATGAGAGTACTCGGCTTCTCCCACCTTCTCAACAGTGAGAGCCTGAATCTGTCTGCTTAACTCGAGGCACTTTACCGCTGCACCTTATTAAGAGGCGAGCTCCTAAGGCTCCCTCCCATAATCTGTGGAGACACAGTGGCATTTCCGTGGAGAATTCAGATTTTTGCATGAGCTGAATTGCCTCTTGCAGGTGCCCCTTTCTTTCCATTGGCTGTGCACGGAGACCACGCTGGTTTACTTGTACCAGTCTAAATGGCAGAAACTCCAGCAAAGCTGCTCGGGTTTTAGTAGAGAAACCAGATATGGTCGTTCAGTGTGACACCCAGCATGGAGAAGGTGGGAGTTGTCTGTTGAAACGCAGCTCTCTGGACTCCCTGTGTAGTCAGGATCATTTCTAGGGAGCAATTCATCTCTTCCTGAAGTGGAAGACTACATTTAGTTGGCAGAATCAGATCTGCAAAGTGCTGTTTCTGCCAATTGAATATAAAGGTAGTCCAAACATCTAGCATGGATGTAGACAACAGTATTTCATCAGATGACTCCTGCCTTTTGACCAGATCTTTCAGGCTTCAGTGCCAGTCAAATGGCAAAGACATTTTTCAGCTGCATTTGAAACAGGGGTATTCCCTTCTGGCAATAACCCTTTTGCTCAAAATCGTAGCACAAAAAAAATTGTTTTCTGTGAATCGCTGTGTTCTATGAATGCGTTGAAAGACAGAGTGGAAGATGTAAAGATGGAGGGTGTTGGTTTAAAACCAGACAAATACATTGTGGATGCTTCTCAGGATCAAATGCGACATGACATTGTACCCAAATTATTCAGTAATGCCGCTCGTGATTATCCAGCAGCTCCTGGATATAGTATAATACGGTATTTGGGAAATCTTCTTGCAGAGATTTTTCAGGATGATGGATTCAGGGAAGGAAGAATCTCTAAATTCTCATTGGGCTGTTCTTTCTCTATTTGGATTGTGTATGAAGATAAATAAATGGATTTCTTCTTCCACCTCCCCTGTGGTCCAGTTGTTCAGAGTGCTGAATGGTCTCCATTGTCACAAATCTGAGTGATAGTTGAGAGTTTTCTGCGCTTTACAAAATTGGTCTCTAAAGAGAGGACTGTTGCAAAACTCTTCCAGAGGCAAAATTGAACTCCTGTCTGCCCAAGAGGAACTTTTAAGATGTGGTTGCTTCCTGTGAGTTCAATGGGACCTTCCACATGCATAAAAGTTAATCATGTGCATTAGGCAGTGTTTGCAGGATTTTGAGGGTCTTAGTTATTGGTAACCAAAGCCCTCTTGAGGGTCACTTCTACGCAAAGGATACTTCCCTAGTAATTACTAGGGGGAGCAGTTTATACTGAACTCTTCTCTCTGACTAATACTAGGTGATTTGCGTGGATGCTTAGCATCCACATTTGTCTTGAACTTTGGTATTAAGTTATTGATTATTATTAAATCTTAAATTGGGATTATCAGACACAGGAAACCAAGTTCTGTCCTGTTACTGAAGGCTTACATTGATATAATGGAAATCAGAACTGAAACCAACTTCTGAATTACAGTTTCCCCCCCATACTTGGTCTTCTTCAATACAACTGAAGTAACAGTCTTTACTCCATTTGTTGTTTTATCATGCAAGTGACTATTGGGATTCCTTCAAGCTCTGCACACTGTTGTTGGTCTTCATGTTTCTCTGATACAGGTGGAAAAGCAAAGCAATTCTTCCTTCTGTGTGTGATTTGAGGCTTGAGTTTCTCCCATACTCACTTTTTGCCATCTTCTGTGTCCTGGTCGTTCTTTTCTTTCCACCTAGCTGGTGATGCCTGAAACAAACAAGCCCTCACTGTCTCTGGATCCCACACTGGAAGGTCTGGCTACTTGGAGTTAAGGTGTTTAGCAGCAGGGGCTTATGCATTTGTGAGGGCATGGGAAAGGGAAGGGAATTATTGTACAGCTTGGGGTTTGTGCTGATATAGTAATAGTACAGAAAAAAAGTGATCCTTTCGACTCTCTTCAGAGGAAAAAGTTTGTGTCACCAAAAAAAGAAAAAGAAATGCAGCAACAGCTTTTTAAGGGCTTTGTTAATGGAAAAGAAACCATGCTTTCCAAAGCCGATTAGCTCAATGGTTACTGATAGCTTCCTGTGTTAGATTTTGATTTTTGATCTTTCTCCTGAGACAGTCAAGCATCTGCCTTCCCGATGCTGTGAACGATAGATGGGGTCTGACTTCTGGTTTCAGAGGATCAAATTCAACATGCTGAAAAGGAAGACAGTTTTACCAACCCACTTCAATGTATGTGAAGATGCAAACTGAGAATGCTGGATAGATGTAAAGCTAATGAGAATTCAAAATGTTTGGGAAGAGAGAGTGGGGACAAGTTATATATGCTGTGAAACAGCGTTGTTAGCACTCCCTGGAAAAAAAATGTTCCTCGGGTGTTGTTGCTGACTTGACTTCCCATCCACTGTCTCATAAAGACCGTTCAGGAGCTTTTCTGTTCCCATTTGTTTCAGAAAGGTATTTTAGCATGTGCCTAGGTGCAAGTTTATGAGCCTTGTTTGAAGTAAAATACAAAGGCTAACACTTGAGCGTTTTGCTGAGTTGGTGTTTCCACTTAGGAGAGGACTTTTCTGCCCAGCCATGCAGTACTGCCTCGTACAGCTTGGTCTTGAGCTGCTGCTAGCAAGACGTGAGGTCACTATCTGCATTCTAGGGGAAAAAAGCTATCCTAGCTGATGTCATGAGGCAGAGCCATAGGGAAAGGGGTGATATTTTAAGTACTTGACATAGTTGCTTCGGTTGGAAAGTGTAACTTCGGGTGAATTACTGACATGCCCTATAAATAAATTTATCCAAACATTTTAAAAATGGAGATGACTTTTTAATTATTTGTGGGCACTTAGACATTTCAGCTATGCTGGTCATGTAGCGTGTATGGTAATGCTATAAAAACGCCCAGTGAGTCAGGAATTGAAATTTCAGCAAAAAGCAGTGGAGAAGTCTCCCGAGTGACTTTTAAAAATGGGACTTGGGTTAAATAACCAGCCTTCCCAGGAAAAGAATCACTCGAAGCTTTGTGACAACTATTTGATACCCTGCTTTGGCCTCCATGAAGTCGTAGGGTAGTCACCGCGATGATGGTACTGTAGCCCCACTTCCATCTGGCTGGGAGTACAAGATGTTTGCTAGTCCACCCTCCTGGCTGGCCCCAGCCTGGAGATGGTGACACTCCAGCGTACCAGTAAGTGTTAACTCAAGGTAGCAACTGCTGTTAAATGGTGTCCAAGTTGTGTAGCTGGCCGAGTACACACCTGATGGTTGTCTCTCCCTACCTAGAGAGTCAATGGGGAGAGAGCCACTCTGAAAAAGATCACTGGAGACATCCCCCTGATTGCACCAGGTGCCTGAGTGGCCTCCCAGAGGGGACTAGGGCTAGTCTTTGGAGAGCCCGGCCCTCACTTGGCCTCAGGTGCTCCCCTGACTTGTAGAGCTGCTGCCTGGGTAATGGAGACCCTGGCTAACAGAGAAGAAAGGCTCTAGACTTAGGATGCCTTCTAAAACCTGCGGGAAAAGCTAAATGGGGAGGACAGTCATAAAGGTGAGAGGGTTATGAAGAAAATGAAACTGAGAATGTAAAAACTTTGCAGGTTTCTTTCAGTTTCTGGTAGAATGAAAATCTCTGTGAATCTCCTGGATTTGCTAACCACATGTTGTATTGTTTCTGTTGTTTTCTTTAGCCACTCTCCTCTTTCTGTAAATAAATAAATAAATGAATGAAGCTGCTTCCCTAGTCCTGGTCAGCCAAGGAATGCATATTTACCCTTACCATGAAATGTTTGAGGGAGAGTCCCGCTCTCCCTGTTACGGTGTCCACATTCATCTGCCAGCATTGGCAGGAGGCTGCGTTTTATTGATAATGCTGCCTTGCCGTGGTTTCTGAACATATCTGAGTCCAGTGCTTCTGTATGGGAAAGGAGAAGGATTGCACCAGCCAAGTGACATGAAAATACAGATGTATTTATTTTTTAAAGGCATTGTGTTGTTAGTATGCAAAAACAGAGACACTAATCATCTCTAATGAAGCACTTATTTTATTAATAAAGTTGCTTTGTGTTTTCACCCTGTGGCCTTAAAGTTTTTGTACTATTTGAGCGTAATTCTGTTTTTAAGTTACTAGTGATAATGCAGAAAACTTGGCAACTCAGTGAGCAACAGTTGTGGCTTTATGCTGGAGGAGGAGAAGAGGGACGCTGTCTGGGTTTGATGGGCTCGAATACAGTCGGTTTGTGTGTTTATCACTTCAGTCGCAGTGTGATGGCTAATAATGTTGACATTTAAGGTGTGCCCACACATTGGGCAATTGAGCTTGTGTTCCTAAGCTCGTTCCTAGTATGTCTGCTAACATGTGGAATGAGCAGCTGTATTTCTTGTGTCAAGCTGTATTAAAGCCATGCACGCTGTGTTTCAGTTGAGTACCGTATCTCAGCTGAGGTGCAGTCAGTAATAGATGATTCTTACATTGTTTTCCAGTTAGTGTTGGGACCAGACATAATACAAGAGAATTAAAACTGAAAACCAGTACAATACAGATCAGAGGTGGGGGAGTCACACATGACAGCAATATGAAATGATAATTATAAGAAATGGGAAAGGAAACAAAGACAATCCTCAGGCTGTACTTGGAAAGTGCTAATCGACGTCCAGCCTTCAAAGGAAGGCTTACTTAAGTTTAGAGATGAAGGCAGAAAAATGCCAGAGCGAAGATGTCAAGGCACCTGGAGAAGGCAATCTCTGCATGAGCATAGGCTAAATGTCAGAAGAATGCTATCTTCAAGCATAGCCCTTTTCCATAATCATTTTTATGCAATTGTTTTAATCTGTATGTAGCTGTTAGGTTAGCGTAACAAACTAATATCTGTTCAAGATAAGCAAATTGACTGTTCTCTTTGGTTTGTGATCAGGTTACCTTTCTAGACCTTGCCCATGGAAAGTACGATTTATTTTTCATTTTTATTCTTTATTTGCCTGCATTATTTTTCTGTTGTATTTCCTTTAGCCTGGATACAGCCAAGATGGGCTTATGTTGTCTATAATTATTATTCAGGCTTTGCAGATCTGCTCTGTATATTGTTAATCACTTTCTAATGTTATGTTTTGTAACTAAGGATTGCAAATGAGTAAGATCAGATGGTAGGTCCCTGTTTTAACTGTCCATGCAAGTTCTCCAGCATGAGAGAAAAAAAATAAGTTACAGGTGGCTTCAACTTTGTGTGACCTTGCCAGAAACGGGACTAGGAGCACTCACACCTAGAGGCTGTCAAGAAACAATTGAGTAAGTGGCCTTCCTCCTGCTTTTCAGCTGTCTTTTGCCATCTATATAAGACTGCATTAATGCTTTTGGTCTCTTTCAAGACCAAACCAAAAAAAGGGCTCACAGAGTTGCATCATGGCTTGTCTGGGCAGTGGCAATGAACAGTTGAACGTGCCTGCAGGGCATGAAGAGTGTCCTCAGTTGTGTGGTGGTAGCTGTGGATGGTTCTCTCCGCTCTGCCACTCTTTCTCAGCATAGGAAGGCTTGGCTTCTTATGGAGCTCAGTGTTTTCTTGGAAATGCAAGAAATGTTGCACAGGCCAGTTTTTGCATTGGTTAACTCAAGGCCTTTGCTGTTGGTGTTTTGGGGATGTTGGCGGATGTTTTGTGGTGTTCTCTTTAGAATGCCTGAAGGACTGCAGCATTTTCTTTCAATGGAGCTTCTGATTCCAGCAGACAGTGCTGTGGCCCATGCAGGGTTTTGAGGTAAATCACATGGATTGTGTTGGGTTCTGGTCATGGTACCTGAAGCAGGCTAATTCTTAAGATCCAGATACTTTTCTGCAGAAGGTCCTGTTTGAACGTTGGTTATTATTGCACCACTTGTCCTTTGACCTGCATAGCCTGTTAGTTTCAAACTGGGTATGCTTACCTTAGCATGAGAAAGTTTGAAAGTACTTGGGATTTCAGTGCCGTATGCAAGAACCACATGCTGAGATTTAGGCAGGGAGCTGAAGGTGCACGGGAGACACAAGCACTTGGCTAGATGAAAGGCCTACAGCTGGCACGTCATTAATGGCAGCATACGGCGCCATGGAGTTAAAACTACACCGGGAGACAGCTGTGGCCTAGCCATGCACCTTCCTCTGCCACATCTGGGGAAAGGAGGGACACACTGCAGTCAGTCTGCACAGACAAGGAGAAAGCTACAGGCAGTCATCTTTTCCTTTGTACTCCGTGAAATACAAAGCCACAGTCCTGGCCAGTGGTAGCTAGTACATGCAGCTTTGGAAAAGATTTTCATGAAGATGTGAAGCTGCTAAATCCAAGGACGGGGTGGATTAACAGTGGAAAGAGACCAATGTAGTTATACATACACATACATATGCTGTATACAACATTTTTATTAGGTTTTGAAGGGCCAAAACATCTAGATAATCCTTTATCTAGGCCTTGGCAGCTCATGATGCAAGTGGCTTCTGCTATGCAGCTTTTTACAGGACGGTCTTGACTGATGCCATTCATTCTGCAACTGCAGCTGGGCCTTGGCTGCTCCCGAGATTTTCCTATGTCTTCTTGCCTTCTTCTCATATCACTCCCAGGTAAACGGAGAGTTATTAGGAATAGGCTGTGCCTCACTGGTTTTTAAAGGCAGAAGATGTGTGACACTTAACCTTTTTTTCTTTTTTTTTTTTTTTAATCATTAAAGAGTGATAGCAGCCATTTTTGTCTGCAGAATAAGCACCGCTAATCCTAAAGCATTATATATTTTTAATTTGGGATTATAATAGGCTATGAAGGAAGGAGGAAGAAAAAAATGTAGAGCTTAACATGAAGGAATATTTAATTTTATTCAGGAAACATTTTGGCAAAAATCCCCTGGATCTGCACAGAACCTACAGATTTAAGATGTCTTTGCACAGCCAGAGGCTGAGATCATGGCTGTCTAACTACAGTTGGATATTTTCATATCTGCCAAGTTTAGCCTTAAATAAATAAGTGAAAAAAGGTCACGCTTCATGCTTTGTTCAAACTCTTGAAATGGTTCTCACTTAATATTCTAGGGGATAGTGACCTCCCTTTGAAGATACTGTCCTCCCATTGAAAATCCTGCATGGAACCAAGAAAGTAGCTGTTTAAATGAAGCCATGAAATGTCTGAAGGTACTTTCTGGAATCCCTTAAAATGACCCTGGTTCAAGAAATATGCCCTACTTACTGCCAGGAGTGCAGTAAAGTCAGTCACTGGAAATCTATTAGTTGTGGGCAATTGCAAGCACGTTACCCAACATTAACCCACAAAAAGGAAAATTAACACAGTTAAGAGTAGTTCCTGCCAGAGAAAGATGAACAAATAGGAGCAGAAGCTGAGTGGGAAGCTTCTAGCAGCAGGAGGGGGGGGGACTGTAAAGATCATCTGTTCAGACGTGCTTTTTTACTTCTCCCCCCCCGCAACTCCCCAGGTATCTCTCTCTCTCTCTCTCTCTCTCATTTTTTTAAAGACACAAATGCAAATATACCTAATAGCCACTGTGAGATCTGTACTAAGGATCAACTAGCCAGGAGGCAGTTTTCAAGAACCACTGTGATCGAGGGTAATGTTTTTACAGTGAGGTCATGTCCAAAGGCAGCCTCAGCTGATGGCAAGCTTGTACTTGTGCACTGAATAAGCACCTTGTCTTGCGTGGTCCCTGCTCCAAAGAGCCTGCAATCTAATAAATCTGGCACACGCATACAGGGCTGTTTTTTCCAAATCGCTCATTTTATGGTTTGGGGGTTTGGGTTTTTTGTTTGTTTGAAGTCCTTGAACTCTTCCTTCTTTATCTCCCTCTATTTACTCATCTCTTCTCCTTCTTCGTACTCCAGCAAGCCAGTTCTGTGCAAAGTGTTTTTCTTTACCTCACAGAAATACTATCAAGTCCTGTGAAGACAACCATGAGATCAACAGAAGGGAAGCAGCAAACAGAGCACAGAGTGTTTTCTGGTAGGCCTGCAAAGAGAGCAGGAGGGATGGGCAAGGAAGTTCTTCTGTCTGCTTGCTGCTATCTTCTTTATTTACAGTTTTCTGATACCATTCCCCCTTTTCTCAGAAACTCCCATCTCTGTGATAGTCAGCTGCATCTGTGCTCTGCGATAACGTTGCTGTTCAAACGGCAGGATGGAAGGGAGCATGTAGGTGAGAGAAAAATATCCGAAGTCAAACAAACTCAAGTGGGATTTGGCCAGAATATATTGGCAGAATATTTTGGCCAGTTCATAGTCATGGCAAACCATGTAGTGTCTTACGTGGCTTTTTGTGACCTTCGAAGCAATGACCTCTGTTTCCAAATACATGTAGACTGTTCGAGTCTTTGGAGGCTTGAATGACACCAGTTAGTTTGTACAAATTAAACTGTGAAATGGCTCATTGTTCATCCTGGTGTGGTAAGGTGGTCCTTTGCACTATGTTGCCATTTGAGGGTGACACTTCTTCACTGAGTTTAATATCCCATCTCCTTTTGCTAAAACCAAAAGTCAGTATTTTTGAAAGTAATGATATTAGGTGTATACAGATTCTCGTTTGATCATCCTTTCTTTTCTCTCTTTGAAAATACTTTTCTTTAAAAGAAACTAAATGTTCTTAGTATTTTATTCTGCTGTGGAAAGTCTGTATCTTACCCCAAAAAAAAAAAAAAAAAAGAGGGGGAAAGAAAAGGTCATTCACTCATTAAAACACCTTGATGGGGGTACTTAAAGACACCTTTTGTTTACCAGGTTGGTGGGTTTTGTTTCTTTTTTGCTGCCCACTAAATCTAGTGGAAAAGAAACAACCCACCTGGTGATCAGGGAGAGTAGTTTTGTTGGGTTGTGGGTTGGGTTGGGTTCTTTTTTTGGGCGGAGTGGGGGGTGTCATGCAGGGGAATTTATGAAAGATAATGGGCTGGGGTAAGTGTTACTGAGGAGGACACTGTAAAGACTATAGTAGTACAAATTTATTCTAGAGTTTTGTTTGGCCAGTGGAGCTTTTTGCTACTGGTTGTGGTGCTAGGTAAAATGGGGAGAGGTTTCGGTATGGCTTCTGGAACACAAGCTGAATTTGCTTCCTTACAATAAAGATTTTTACACAGATTTATTGAGAATGGGAGTCCAGGAAAAGATTCCAAACAGGGAATGCCATGACTTTATTTTACAGCTCCCTTCACACACCGTATTTCTGGTGTTTCATGTTGGATTCTTCCCTTTTAGTTTTTCCCTCTAAAATGATCCTCCAAATTCTCTTGCAGGACGCTGTCTGTGCTTTCCTCCTCTCCTATAGTTTATGCTTAATTTAGAAAACCTAAATAAGAGCTATGATAATGTATAAGCTAATGATTTTCCTTAACTGTTTTCTTCCATCCTCCAGATGTCTCTGGAGTACCACATGGTACAGAAAGTTAATTTTGAAAGGAGTGCTGGGCTGGACTATATAAACTCCATAACTACTTGGATGTCAGTTGGAGGAAAAATCATGTCAGGTCATCACTGGAAACTGCTGGCACAGCTCTGCTTTTGAGTAACTTCAGTTCTCTTAACCTTTCTCATTTTATTAGAAAATAATAAGAGATGTTAAGTAACTCCTTGCTACCTTATATCCTTGCATAAAAGGGAATGCCATGCTGGTGCTGTTAGAAGTGCTGGTGAACTGTACAGCTGTGGCACTGAGGGTTATTAGAGATGGAATATGTCTGGACCATGGTGTTTGTAAAACTGCAAAAGTTATTACTAAAGTCTTGCATAAGTTTTTAATGTTTGTAATTACATGCCTACACAGCATTAGTACCAGGTTATGCTTGTGGGGTTTTTTGTGGCTTTTGTTGGTTGTTTTTTTTTTTTGGTTGGTTGGTTTGGTTTTTGTAAGTAGCTTTTTGTTCCTTAACTGTCAAGTTTTGTCTCACAAGGCTCACTTATTTTTATTTAAATGATGACCAGACATGATGGGTCTTATGCTGTCATGACCAGCCCTTCAGCTGAGGTCAGAAGCTATGAACTTCTTCAGCCGTTTCATCAGCTTGGTGACATTGGTAAAAGCAGATATTCTCTCTCATAATTTGCTAATCACTGAAGAGCACAAAGTCCACAAAGGCAATGCTGAACAAACCCAAATGTCTCTTTGTGCTGCCTACATGTTGTTGTAGTTGTATCCATCTTTGTGCATTTTGCTTTCTTCTGCTTTATCCTCCTTGTAACAACTCTTCTTCCTTGTCCTCTTTCTAAATCTACTCTGCTCTACTCACTCAGAATTTGCTTTCTAGATCATGAATGATCACCATCTTGTCAGATCTAGGACTTGGTAAGGAGTGGGGTTAGGGACTGAAGAAGGAAAAAGAGGTGAGTTTTGGTGTTATCTCCATCTCATTCTGCAGACTGAATTGGGCTATTTCTTATATGGGTTTGTTGCATTTGGGCATTTGTATTTTAAAATAACTTAAACTTAGGAGGCTGTCTGTCAGGTCACAGAAGTTGAGAAGCACCTACTCCAAAAAAGCTAGCTGAATTATCCAGGTGGAGCAGATGATACTTAGTAAGAGTTCAAGGATGTGCCGAAAGGATGGGGAAAATGGTTACAAAAGTGTAGTGATATATATATATTAATATATATATTAATAATAAAAATAATTTGCCATGCTTGCTAAGTCTGAAACCTCTCTGTGGAAAAGCTGCTTTTGCCTTTTTTTCTCTCACTCTAGAATTTCTCAGCTTGACTATTGGTATTGGTTAACTGCAGGCCAGAATCCTCTGCCTGTCAGAAGAGATACTTTTAGTTGTAGGAATCTGTAGAAATTTTTTTTTCTTCTTTAAGAAGATGACTTCTACCAGCCTACCAGAACTGATTTAAAATTGGTAGTATATAGATATTTAGCTCTTCCCCCCAAATCTGTGTTATTAAGTGCAATACTTCAAATCTGAGCATAGGTAGGAATGGAATTTTATTTCTGGAATCAATGTGGTCCTTGCTGACACAAGAATATGGTACATGACATTAAGCCACATCCTTACATAGGGGAAATTGTTGAATTTTGAGGTATTGCCTCGGCCAGTACAATTGGGCTCTGCTTAACTACTCTAGAGGAACAAATTGATGCTGCTTGGGAAAGGGAGACTGGGATGAACACTCATCCACTGTTGTTACCCTTCCTTGAGCTGGTGATGGGCCTACTCTGAGTATTCCTGATGTGATGTTTAAGGTGATTGAATTGAATCTGGTATGAGACTCTGAGGAACAGTTATTGGAAGAAATACTCACTTTTGAATACAGTGTGTAATAACTTTTTAAAAATGTTTGCTGAACATGTTATTCTGTAATAAATTTCTACGTCATTTGAATGTCTTCTGTTGTCTTTTTGTGGAATTTTTGCATTTCAAACACCTTACAAGTGTTGTGAGAGTCCTTTTACCCCAGGAGGTGAATTACCTGGATTATCTTTATTGTGAGTGGGCTTCTTTCTTTAGTAGGAGTTGCAAGCAGCCATGTTCTCTGTTTTGATGCTTCTACCTTAACATAAGTCGGGGGGCCAATTACTGCCAATTACTGCTTGAAAGTCTGGCTCTTGCGTTTTCCCAGACTTTTTTTTTTCCCTCATCTGAGGGGGGCAGGGGTTACCTCCAATATTGGATCATTAGTCTCATGGTAGCTTGAACAGATGTTTTATATCAACGTTACTGACTTCTCCTTCTTGTCTAAGTGACAGGCAGTTAGTATAAACAACCCCTTCCCCTTGGAAAATCCTTTGGATTGTCTTGGGGTGGAAGGGAAGGGAGGGATTTTTGAGGGGTGGGATTTTTTTGTTTGTTTGGTTTTTTAATAAAATGGACATTTGAGACTTGTCTTCCATTGTGTTTACTGGAATCATCTCCCAGCACTGGGATCTGCTGGAGGAGGACTGTCACTGATTGAAGCACTGAGCTGTGGTTGCTTTAAGGGAAGAGACCACCTGTATTGATTTTGTTCCCTTCATGTTTTCATATCTGTGTAGGGATCAAAGATGTAGGTTCTGTCAGTGGTTCATAGCAGGGCAGCATTGGAAAAGAGAAGACCAGATGCTCGTCAGCTTATGTTATTTAGGTCTTATATCCTAAGAAGAGACCAAAGACAGCTTGGGAAACGTTACCTGGTGTTTCCTGGCACGCTCACTGAAAACCCAAGTGCGAGGTAGGAGGGCTGGCTTCCATGGTGTTCCAACAAAAAGAAAGCTGAGAGCAAAGTTTTTAGTATATTTGTAAAAGGCAAATGTTTTCCCTGCTTTTTGCTAACAGTATGGCCCATTCGCCTGTAATTTTTAGGTTGAAGCCAAAGAGTACACTCTCTCAGCAGCCTTCACAAATGATCTCTCCACCTGTAGCAATCTGTTCCATTGAAAATAGTTCCATTTTGGCCTTTTGTGGTGGAAAAGTACACAATTTGTCAATGGAAGTTTTTTGGGACATTGCTAGTAATGAAGTGGTAGGACAGGATTTGGGGACTAGCCACTGTCCAACCATCTTTCATTTGCTGGTAGCTTTCTGTGGTGAAGCTCCTCTTGAAGATTTCTTTCCTTTCAGGCTTACGCACATTTTGAAATGAATGTTTATTAAAATAGCTTAATAAAAAGTTCCAACTAGAGGGCCCCCAGCTAGAATATCATGGAATGATGTTTCTTTCATTTGCTGCTAACAGTCCTCGTACAATTTATTTCGCTAACAGTTTTAATAGTCCTTGTTACTTGCACAGGTTTTCTGTTTCAATTCAGTTTCTACTAGGGCACAGGCACCAGCTACAGTTAGGGGAGAGGTGCTGTGTGGTGTGAAATATGAAAGAAGCTTGATATCAAGGAAGAAATGGGATCTCCAATGGCACTGAGGTCAGGCAGTCACAGGGCAGGCAGGTTTCTCTATCCTGGAGTCTGCTCATGCCACTGCATATAGCACTTGCTGTAAGTACTGGAGACAGGCAGTCACTTCTAGGGGCTTTGTTTTCAGCAAAGCCTGATCCTCAGAGCTCTCTTGCACTTCTTAAGGTTTTTGCTTGCCTAAAAACCTCCCTGTTTTGCAGTAACGTCTAAACGGTGCTTGCTAGGCCTGCTGGAAGTGTATGGTTCCCAGACTTTTGAATAACAGTTCCCCAGCGGGCTGTTTTCCTTACAGTCATTAATTAAAAGCCTTAGTTGCCTGCAGAGATCCCCCACTGTGGCTCCATTTCCCAAAAGAGGGAGGTGGACACCTTTCCCAAATCTTCTTGGGACCCCATACTCTTTGCTGTAAGTCACAGCCCTGGCGGGTGCCAGCAACCCAAGTGCTGCGCAAACGGAAGTCACCTAATGGTTCTTTCTTCAAAGAGTTTGCAAATAAAAACAAAAAACCTGATAATAAAGTGAATATTTTGGTAAAGCTAGGTTCTGGATATATCTAAGCCTTTCTTAAAGTTCACAGCAACTTAATCATCTTGTGAAGAAAGCGACACTATGAGTTGGTTCCTTTTTAGGAGTGGATGTGGGTTTGGTCCACTTTATGCTAAGCAGAAGCTCTGTGGCTTAATCCTGAATTTGGAGACTTTTCAGTATTTGAGGTTCATGTTCTGGTTCCATCTCCGGGTAGGAATTTGCACCAATTCTTCAGGACTGGGCATAAGCTCCCATGTAGCAGTACCACCACCAGTGGTACTGAGGGATCTCTCTGGTACGAGGGGTAGATGTGGACTTCTGTTCTGCATCTGGGGAGAGAAAGAGAAGTGGTTTAAAGTGGCATTTAACCAGGAGAGGTCTTTCATGGAGTTTAAACACCTTTGTGGGTAATAGCAACCTCCTGCACTGGTTGGGGGTGGGGGACGATGACGACATACTGTAACATTCCCTGAAATGCCAAAAGTACTTAAGCCTTGCTTTTGATCCTGCTCCTTCCAAGTCCAGCATGCTGCTCTCAGCAGCACTTTTGAGATTCCTGACAACAAAGCGGTCTTCCTTTTTTCTTCTGTGGTTTGGCTGGCCTATCTTTTACACACTGGAACCAAAGCTTTCAGGTCTCTTTTAGACCCCCCTGTCCTGAGGCTATGTTTTGAGGGCTTTTCCCCCCAAATTGAAGTTGTCCCTTCTTCCTTTTTTACCTATGAAATTAAAGTATACTCAGTCAAGGTTTTGAAGTGTAGGTCTCCCTTTTCTTCCTATGATGCTGAGATTTTTTTTTAAAGAGAGTCAGTCTTTGTGCCCATTTGCCCAAATACTCATCAATCAAAGAAGAGTGAAGTGTGAAGTTATTAAGAAAGAGGGAAATCTGCGGTGCCCACTGGTCTCAGGGGCTGGTTTGTGGAATGCTACACATTGCAAAACACCTCTTGGCCCTGGCTATGCTCTATACAGTGCTGGAGCGCTTGAGGCCTGACTGCTGGGAAGAGCAGCAATATAGAACCTCCTTCTATAGGGCATAGGGCAGTGAAAGGAGAAGAGATGGGGTGGAAAACAAATTAACGTTAGGTAGCAAGCAGCAAGAAGAATGGTCTTTTTTTTGGTGTGTATTGCTAGAAAGGCTGACCGGGGCATCTGGGGCTGAGATGGGGCGTATTTGGCTGACTTGGGTTGGGAGATTAAATAGTGACAGATGGTTCACATGGTGTTCTAATGCAGGAGAAGGTATGAAGCACGTCTGTGTTTGTGTGAGAGAGCGCCAGAGCTTGGAGGATTGATTACGTGCGAGAAGCTTAACGTGAGCGTGGTGTTTGTGTGCAAGCACGCCGAGGCAGGAGTGTGTGTGTGTGTGTGTGTGTCTAAGGATGTGTGTGTGTGTGGAGAGAACTCGTCTAGCTGGTGTATCTGTGTACGCAAGCGAGGTTCTCCTGTTGGTGTTGTAGTAAGAGGGGACCTGAACATATTTGTGTAGGCTGGTAAGTTTTGGTGTGATTGTGGTTTTATGGGTTTTTTGTTGTTTGTTGTTTTTTTTTTAAAGCTGATGTAACTTGCCTCACTGTAAAACTATAAATGCTGCAAAGATGTATTTCCCTGCTGGAATGTCCTTTCCTGCAAATATTATAAGTTCTTGAAACCTCATTATTTTTAATAAAGCATTCTGTCATAGGACATAAAAATTTATCTTCTGATATTTTGAAGTATGATGAAGCCAAGTTTTGCAGCACATACCTAAGTCATAACATATAGAAGGCACTTAATTTGTGGACCATTACAACATACTTCGGGTCATGTTATGGCCAAAGGCTGTGACTTAATTTACCCAAAAAGTATTGTAATCACATTGAAATGCACTTCCTGAACTCTCTTACTGTTTTTTATGGGCAGATTTTTTTCTTTTTTTTTGCAATCAGAAAACAGTCAAGAACATGCATTTATTGGGCACGATGGACAAGAATCTGATCTTGCTGACAATCTGTCAGGAAATTTTGGTTCTATCCAGAATTTTCCAGTCATGTTATAAAGTATAGCTGTGCATAGTAGTATGTCATTTAGCTAGATTACTAACAAATAAGTAAACCCCAAGATTTGGCCAATATTGCTACGGCTTAAAAATCATGGAGACTGATCAGGGTTGTACCAAAGCTTTACAACAGCCTCACAGCTGTGCCATTCAATCAGAAAATTTTAGAAGAGCAAAAGCAAATATATCAAATTTGGACAAACCAAGAGGATGTCTTAGCAAAATCAGTCTGATGTTATACTGTTTTGCTGTAGCCTTTCTTGTGTGTGTTATCATCCCTTTCAGACCTGTTGTGTTCTTTCTTCTCATTCATGGTCAGTGCATTAAACTTGTTCTGGGAAATCTATGCAGTTCCTAAATTCTAGGTAGAATACCACCTGTCCTTCAGAAATTGTTCTGGATTTTTTTGTGGTTTGGGTTTGTTTGTTGTTGTTGTGTTTGTGGTTTTTTTTTCTTATTATAGGGCAGCCTTTGAATTTGCTCCTCTACAATCCAAGCTCACCACAACAAACAAGAAACCTATGAAAAACTAAAACTCTACCCTAGTAGTAAGAGTCTAGGTGCAGACATTAGTCTAGAAGCAGTTGGTTGGGAGTAAGAAACTGAACATTTTTTAAGGATGGCCTCACTTTGGCTCTCAGCTTACTGAACACATTGTAAACTTTTTTATTCTAATATATATAAAAATAGCGTGCCAGGAACAGGCAGAGAGAGAGGTGTTGAGCATTAAGTTAGGCTATTCTTTTTTTAACTTGTTAGATAGTCTGACACGTTTGGGTAATGTGTTCTGCCGCAGTCATACTGCTCCCCCAGCAGCTTTATCTTGCTGAGCAGGGAAAACCGTTCAGTAGGAAACTGCCAAGTTGGAGTTGGGTGCTATGGAGAAGTCACGGGGGGTGGGGGTGTGCGTCCGTAACTTCCATTCCATGCCGAAGGAGCGCCCTTGCACGCTGCCAGGAGCAGTCACCTACTGAAAAATACTGTGGTTGAGAGGTAGGAGGAAAGGCCTCAACTATTCAGGGACGAAAGAATTGATGCTGGACAGTCGGTGTAACCCTACAGTCTCAAGGGATCTTGGATGCTCCCAAAGACCAGGCAAGAGGTTCTTATGTGGGGAAATAATTAGAGGGGCAGCTCGTGACATCTGCCATTGGGGATTGACTTGTACTCTGGAGCAGAATGATTGCCCCTGTCTGGTTTGAGTAAATACTCTCATTGTTCACGTTTAGTAATTTTGATTGATACTAAACTCTTGATGACCTCGGTGCAATTACATAGGGAATAAGCTCGTCGAGTCAGTTTGTGTTGGCAGGTGAGGAGAGAGGGAACTGGGAAAAAGAAAAGGTTTGTTAAAGAAGCAACTGCTGCGTTTGGTGCTATTGGATGGCAATGATTTCCTCAAGATATTTCTGCCCTAAAATTTGCATCTTTACTAAAATGTTTCTGCCTTTTATTCTGGTCTATCGCATCACTTGCAATGGGAGCAAAATAGACTAGGTATGAGTGCTTGGTATTACCTGTTTGTTGAGGCATTTGTTGTATTGTTTTATTACATATCTACCACAAGACCCCCGTGAAGCTTCTGTCTCCAGAGTCCTATTTTAAAAGGGGGTGGGAGACATGCTACTATCTTCCCTTTCCTTCCTTTCCCTTCCCTTCCCTTCACCGCTGCTTTCTCACTGTCCTTTTTAGTTTCATGTTGACGGAGGCATAGCACCTGGCTTCTTGACAGACAGTGCAGGTGATCAGAGTTGGCCATTATTAGAGTGGGTGGGGGGTTTTGGGTGTCATCCCAAACCCATCCTGATTTTAGAAGTGCTCCCTGGTGGTATGTGGTAAGTCACCAAAGAAGGTAACCCCACACTCAGAAAAAGCATTCATGTGTTAATTGGGAGCATGTGAATTCAATGGTAATTATAGTGGCACAATGTCTGTTTTAATCAAGACTGAAAGGAGTGCTGAGATTATAAATGGCTTCAAAAGGATTTTAGTCTTCCATTTTTAGCTAGGAAGTGAGGGGAGATTCTTCTTGTTTATTGCTCTCCAAACTGGCTTCCTGTTAACAGCAGCTGGCTTCTTCCTGCCTCCCTAGGCTCACAAGGTGCGATCTCCAAAGCATGATGACAGTGAGTATTTTTTTTTTTCTTTTACTGTGGTGGGTGCTGAAGCTCATCTGTGCAGGTTTGTGGTTTGTTTGTTTTTTGGTTTTTTTTTTAAATTAGTTTAATGGCAAACTCTTACTGACTTCTTCAGTAGGCTTTGAATCAGACTCTGCTTGCTTGTTTTAAAACATCTGGGAATTAATATGTGTATTGCAGAAACTGTTATTTAAATCTTGAAGGGTGGGAGTGGCTAAAACATGTGCTGCATTTTTTTGCCAATTGTCTTGAAAAAGTCCTGGAGTATCTAATGAAATATTAAGCTGTTCCCCTGTATATTTCCTGTACCTCTTACAGCTTGCTTATAAACGCTTCAGTACCATTCCATAGAGTTTATGGAATTTATATGGTTGTACATACACTGTTGCTACAACTTTTCTTTAGCATTTTGGATTGCACTAGTGTCTGTTACCACAAAAAGCTGATTTGTCAGGTGGTACCTGGCAAACCTGGGGCTACTCATTGCTGGAGCTGCTTGCTTGTTTTGGTACACGTTCTAACCTAGGCTTCAGCTTGCCTGAAAGCTGAGATGAAACCCACAGGCTGAGCTGAGCAACCTCAGGCTCTCTTTGTGTTTAACATCTTACATCAGTGCTAAAGAAAATTTTTACCCAAGGTTTTTGAGATGATTCAGCCCCCAAGCTTTAAAGCAATTGAGAGCCCGCATGAACTCGGCACAATGATGGTTCCGTATATCTGTGTGAATTTGTAGTGTGTACTTGTCATATAGTGCAAGCTGCCTTAGGACATGAGAAGTGTCAAAGAGTTGGTTTCATTTTACTCTTTTGCTGTAAAGTTACTCTGACCCTTAATTGCTAAATTATTCTGTGGGCATCCATGCTATCGGAAAGTCAATCATAACTGACGGGGCTAAACTGTTTTCTGTCTTCTTTATCTTTTTTTTTTCAGTACATTATGTCATCACTAGTATGGAAAATTTTACATTGTCTTGTACCATTTCGTTGTTTCTTTCCTCTGGTTTACAACCTCTCTGACTGTGTTTAGTTACTATGCTATGATTAGTGGCACATGGCCTGGGAGAGTTAAGTGATACCTCGTTTGAGTAATGGGTATAGTGTTTTCTGTTGGAAGATTGATGCCTCGTAGGGGTCTGGCTTGTCTCCCTTCTCCCATTAGAAAGTGTGCAAGTTTCTGTTCTCTAAGTTTTTAAGAGTCAATTTTTAAAGTCTGACATCTAAAGGTTTTATCCCAGTTACTCTGTAATTCTCTGCTGTAGCGTTGTCCACCTTCATGTATCTGAAGTTATGCTAAAGTTCTGGTGTAGAGCTGAATTTCTGCAAAGTTTGGGTGGGAGAGTGAGGACCTGGTCTGAAAACTACCAGAGCTTTTACTGAATGCCTCTGTCTCCATTTTATTCTCTTGAGTCTGTGCCTTCCAGGTGCTTTCAGTGTTTTATAATTTATACATCAGCAGTGCTTACAAGCTGTGGTCATGAATGTCAATATGCAGATTGGTTTTGACCCTGGTTTTGAAAATCTGGTGGCTTTTTTTTTCTCCTTTTACCTATAAATCCTTATTTAAAAACATTTTGGAAGAAAACCGAAGTCCTCTTGACTCAAAAGTGGTTTTTTACATTCTGAAATGCCATCCTAGATTGAAGCTGGTCTTTCTATTTTTGATAAATGGCGGTTGTATTTATTAGCTGTTGCTCAGTAGTGTTACCTATTTTTCATATGACTGATAAACGAGGTTCTCCATCACTTTTATGTTTCAAAGCTTGATAAAACAAATGTTTTCGCTTTCAAATTGAGCCAATTCATTTTGTCACAATCGGGGCTGGTAAAATTGGCTGAAGTGGAACAATGATGACTTTGATTTCAAGTTATATCGCAAACTTGTCCCCACTGGAGAGCAGGTACTGGGTTCTTGCTAACGTTGTAAGGAAGTCCTAAACTGGGTTTTTTTTATTGATCTGTGAGATTATGATGGAAAAAGTTTTAAATAACTAAGCTAGACAAAAGGCAGTTTCATATACACCTCCTCTCCTCCTCCTCTTTTTTCACAATTATGGCTAACTGATTTTTTTTCCGCTCCCCCCGCATCCCCCCCGCCAGGTGCAAACAGGGACTTCTCATAGAGTAACATAATACACAATGATTTTAACTCTAGTTGCAATGAATCAATTAGAGCTTTCAAAACTTCAGTCATGCAAAATAGGATGACACAAAATATAATAAAGCATGAGAGCTGACAACACAAAGTACTAGAAACAATACAGGAAAAAAAAAAAATTTTGCCCAGAATGTGGGATTAAAGCTGACTGCCTGAACATGCTTGAGGATATTCGTAAGACTACAACTCATTGAAAATTCAAAGAGCCTTCCCCTGCCGTTTTTGATCTGGCCTTGTTATAGGAAAAGCATGGACAAACTTCTTCTAAAACCAGACGAGTTACGCATGTTCTTGCCTAGGAAACAATATTTCATAGTTCCCAGCTCAAAAGAAAAATAAGGTCTGACAGTATTGGGTATGTGTCAATATAGAAATCTTAATGCTCTAAAATAAAACCCAGATTCTGCAATCTTTTTGTTCATACTAAGTAATTTCCTATTTTACAATTACGCCTCTGGAGTAAAGACTGGTACTTACTGAGAACAAGCATGTTTGCATTGGTCTGCGTTAAGTGTAAAAGAATAAAGTTTTTGTATTTGCATAGTTAAAATGTTAAAAAGTTCCAATGGTGGCTCTGAAACAGCAGTCAAATATAAAATCTTGGGTGTGGTGCTTTTGTCATAGACTTCTATAGGATGGGCTTTTCTCCTTTACATGTGTAGACTGATTTTCAACCTAATAAGTTAACAGTTTTGTTAAGTTTTGATTCAGATTGTCATTGTCCCAGAAACTTACAACTAAAAGATACTGAAGACATGTTCTTTCTTAGTGATGGCCAAGCCACAACAAGGCATGAGTGCTTGTCTTTGGGTATGTCCTGCTGCTGTGACAGGGAAGTAGTTACAGAGAGAGTCTGGCTTCTAAGCTACCAAATAGGTTGCCTTGAGAGGTAGTGTTTGGCTGGGGACAGTTTCTCATGTGGTAACATGTTTGTCAGTTGTCTCTGTGTCCTTTCACTCTACTATTCTCTTGCTCAGGAATGTGTCCAGTGACTTTGCAGCAGGCAGGGCTTGTTGGAGGACCTGTTGAGATGGCTTCATAGACTGTTAGCTGTGTGGTGAAACTGGGATCATCTTTTCAGAATGTACTTGTTCACATCCCAGCGTGCCCAACAAAGCCTATCTTTGTTTCTGCTGCCAAGAAAAGCATATGTAGCAGAAGTTACTTGCTTCTTCTGTTCATCCCATCCCCTCCAACCATAGTTTTCCATGGTTGTGCTCTAATTTTGGGTCATTCTTTGTGGCCAGGGAACTTCCTCTCCTCTGTGCGATGTACCAAACAGCTGGATGCTGGCTATCTAGTTAACAAAAGGGAAGCTGGCTTTGGGAGAATCTCTGGGACATGGAGAAGGGAACTTTTTAGTACATGTAGGAAAAATGCCATTTCCCTTAGGAAAAAGTTATGCTGGCTTTATTAGACATGTAACCAACACAGTTGTATAGACACTACTTGACAACATTAGTTGTTTAGTAGAAAATACTAACCTTTTATGGCTGTTCTTTTAAATTAACCTAGCAGATTTTACAGTGAGGATAATATTCTGTAGAAACTTTTAGCACGTGGGCCTTTCCCTGTAAACATTGTCACGGTTCCTTCAAAATATCCTTCAACCTTTCCATCATAAATACCTTCTCTTTCCCTCTGGGTTCGTTCTGGCAAAATTGAAGTCTGCTTAACTTTTTACTTTTTAATAAGGTTAATAGCTAATTCAGAAGTGCTGGCAGGCTGTCAGATGGGGAGCAAATGGTGTTCTCTTGTGTCCTGCAGTAAGCTCTTTGGAAAAGAGAAGTGCTGGACAAAGCTGAATGCCTGTCTTGCAGAACCTCCCTGCAGTTATCTGTACGAATATAAAACTGACTTGTGAGCAGGTTTCGAGTTTGGCTCCTCTTAACTCTGTCACCTTGATCATTAATTGCAAGCAGAATTTTCATCCTATGTGGCAAAATACACATGTGCATGCATACACATGCTGTTGGCTAGGATTTTGCTGTTTCCCTGTAAGCGTTTAGAGGACTGCATTTTGTTAAATGTCTTGTTTTGCTGTGGTAGATCTGAAAAGAAGGGTGAACTGAGGTAACTTACCCTGCAAAGGAGTAATTAATATTTTTATTATGCTATGTGGAGTGGGTTTTTTATGTTTGGGGGTAAAAACTGTAAATCAGTTGTAACTTGGAGTATGTAGGCGCATCCATCTGTGGGGAAGCCATATATGAATTCAAACCTTTGGGATGCTAATGTGGAAGACATGATTGGTAGTGTTACATTTCTAATGAATACTCAACCCTCATGTAGGTGTCCCTGTGTGTGCGTTGGCTTCTATAGGATGTAGAGTTGCTCTTGTAAACTCAAGAATGTGTTTTTCTTGAGAATTTTAATGCTAAGTAAATATGCACTTGAAAGGTTTGTGTATCTCAGGTTTTTTTAATGAAAGTCATAGTCAAGTGTAGCATGTGTTGAATTTCCTTCTCCTTAATGAAAGGGCTCCTTGGTTCTCAAATACCTGGTAGTTAAAAACTTGTTATAGAATATAAATGTGTACTGTGGCTACAGGTATACCACATGTATCAGTAGGACGTTATTGTCTTTTGAGAATGAATTTTGCATTACATACACAAACATTTCTTACGCTTAGCTTGCATTTCTCTATGCTACCAAGTGCTTATCGCTTGGCCTGGTAACTGCTTTCTCTACAAACTGTGATATCCTCTCTGTATACCACAGCTACAGTATCCCACTTCTTACAGTGATCTTGTAGGTATCTTTCAAAACTTACCTCCAAAAGCCCTCTATTTCTTGCTGCATGTGTTTGCCACAGGATGTCGAACTGCATTGCTGACCTCCTCTTCTCCACTGTATCCTCTTGTGCCGAGAGCACCAGCTGAGGCTTGAGCATAGTGCAGTCTTGGAGAAGTCAAAAGGTCTAGATGAATTAGTTGTCTATTGCAATGGGACATTGCTTTCATTGTAAATGAGAAGAAAAAGTTTTTAATTAAATGGGTAGTTTTTGCTTTTTTCCAAACCCAGGAATTTTTGTTTATCCTGTATCTGTATACCTTGTTCTGGGGAAATGTCTGCTTCACTGTCACAGAACCTGACTTGTTTTTACTGCCCTGATAAGGTTTCGGTATAATAAAGGAAAATATAACTGTTGATTATGTATTGATGTTTATCTCAGTTGAAGAGCTTTTTTGGGGGTACAAGTTCAGGGTCAGTACAGGAGAGCCTAGATAGAAAAATAGAGCCTTTACATCAGATTCACCATATGGGCTGCCTGAAGACAGCCATTTTGATGTTGTCTTTGGAAAGCTAGAGCCTGGTATGCCCATTCGGGTTTCTATCACTTTTTCCGAAGGAAGGGCAGGGCAGACAGGGGAAGTTTTGTCCACCCGCTCCTTGCTGTGTGTGCTAATGGAGTCTGCTGACGAAGGTGTGAGATAGCCTGGTCTCTTGGCTGACTCCAAGGTATTCAGAAAATGGATCCCTAGATGAGAATGCTTGACAGTGCTGTCAATGCAACCATAGACTGAAGGCATCCAAGTAAGCTTTCAAGTGACAGATATAGGTTGCTATGGCCTCTTAACCACAAGAAGTAGTAAGGCTGGATTTCTAAGTTTCACTGTTGGGAGTTGAATGCTGAAGTTTTGTTTTCCTCAATAACTAAGTGTGTTTAAACAGTTTCAATGTTCTTTGGATGCTTTGTTGTTTCAAACTGCTGTATATAAACCCAGAGGCATTTATCAAGTGTATCTATTTAAAGTAAAAACCTTATTGAGGGAAACCCAGGGAAATTACAAGCCAAAGTTAAATAAGATGAATGTTGACCTCGGTAAGTGTGTATATCCCACTACACACTCTCTGACCCTTGCCCTTCCTTTGTAACAAAACACTTAACAGTCTAAATAAATACTGCCTGGTTTATATTTTGTGATTAAATTCACATGGGTGCGGTCCAGGGCTCTAATACAGTCTTGTTGCAGAGCATAAGAGAAGAGAGCTGGTAAAAACAGAAGGGGGGAAAAAAACCCATCAAACTTCAGTTGGTTTTTAAATTAGTTTAATACTCTTAATTATTCTTCATTTTTTCAGATAAAAGAAAATAGAAATTGTTCTGCTGATATGGAGGGCTTAAAGACTGGTTTCTTCCTTTTTTATCTACCTCCCTTTTTCTTTCCTTCCAGGTTCAAAGGAGAGAAATATTTCCTTGCTAAAGACTGTTTCTAAGGACCAAAAAAATGCGCAGATCTTCAGCTGTTTCTGCCCATTCATGTCAAATGTGGTTTTTTGTCAATGAAAATTTCAGACAGCTCTTAAACTGTTTCTTAAAGCACTTACAGTCCCTAAAAATAAATAAATAAATTCTAGATTACCTGAACATTTCAACCCATTCCTCCTCTATCCACTATGGCCTTAATGTATAAGGCTGTCAAAATAGAAATATCCTCATGCTAGGGAAAAATGTCCTATCAGCTTCTAATTAGCCATCTGTCTTTAAAGACAAAACCACTACATGTTATATTCTGTATGCCCAATCATAAAACTAGTCATTGCATTATGAAGGGAAGTGCTCATATGGCAACAAACTACTTAAGTTAACCATGTAGATCAAATTCTAAGTTATTCTCATTTTTAATTTGTAGGTGTTGTATGAGGCTCTTGTCCACCTTCTCCCACAATTAAGAGATTGGCTATTAAGAAAGTGGTCCATGTCCTAAAATGTTAATATATAAGCAAGGCAAGAACTTTATTGTTTTGGGGCACAAGTCACTAGTGGTGATCCTCATCTCTTCCAATTTACAGATGTCTCACTTTAAGGCATCTAATCATAGCCGGTCAGCTTAGGTTGTCTTTGTATTCAGTAGAGAATATATTCAGTGAGACACAGGCACCACCAGATGGTGATTCATCTAATCTATTTTAGACACCTATTTTAAGACAAGATGAATCACCCAGTGAAGGGGCCTTTCTCATAGGAAAAACTTAGACTAGCAGGGCCCTCTCAAAGTCACTGGTCCAACCCCTTGCTCAAATCTGGGCTCACTTCCAAGTCAGATCAGATTATTCAGGGCCTTTCCAGTTGAGTTTTGAAAATGTCTAAGGATGGAGAGTTTTCAGCCTCTCGGGGCACCTTTTTCAACACTGAACCACTTGTACCTTAATTTTTTCCTTATGTCTGATCAGAATTTTCTGCACCACAATTTGTGGCCGTTCTCTTGTTGTCCTCTTGCTGTGCACCTTTAAGACTCTCAAGCTGCCTTCTCTACAACTCACCTTTAGCTAGCTGAATTCAGCAACTGGCTCTTAGACTTCTCTTTTTCAAGCTAACCTAATCTAGTTCCTTTAGCCTCTCCTTGTGTATCTCCTAGTACCTCCAGCTGCTTAAGGGACAGTGCTCCACTGCTGTACTTTCTCCACTTTGTCAATTCCAGAGCTGCTAACCAATCTAACCAGTTGGTCCTCATCTTGCCCTGATTTTTTTCTCCTCTCTGCTGACTGTAAAGGAAGCCTATGGTGACTAGACTTACTGCTAAAGTTAGGTCATGTAAATACCACACTAAAAGCTGATTTCTGTGACTAGATTAAATGTTAAATTTGGATATGCTGCTATGCTTGTAATCTTAAGCCTTGGAATCCTGCCTGCTTATTAAATGCTCAGAGTTTGGATGTACCAGATGGATATGTTCTCAATAATATGTCTGCTTGAACTAAGTACCACAGGGATCCATCCTGGGACCTGTCAATGAATGTCTTTGACGGTGACCTGGAGGAGGTGACGGGGGACTAGCTCTTAGTTTGCAGATAACACTGAACTGGGGGGACCAGTCAATATGCTTATGGGCAGAGCTGCCATCGGGGGACCTACCAAGGCAGGCTGGAGGGATGGGCCAGCAGGAGCTTAATGAAATTCAGCAAGGACAGATACAAAGTCCTGAAACCCTGCCTTGGAACAGTACAGGCTGGGGAACAGCTCTGCAGAAAAGAACCTGATGGTCCTGGTAGGCAGCAGAGTATGAGTCAGCAGCGTGCACTGGTAGGGAAGGTGGCCAACAGCATCCTGCGCTGTATTAACAGAAGTATGGCACGCAGGTAGAGGGATGTGATTATCCTCCTCTACTCTGCATTTGTTAGGCTGCCCCTGGAGTACTGTGTCCAGTTTTGGATCCCCAAATACAAGAAAGAAATTGCTAAATTGTAGTGAGTTTAGAGGAGGGCTACCAAGATGGCTGGGGCTGGAGCACTTGGCTGGTGAGGAGAGGCTGAGGGATGTGGGCTTGTTCAGCTCCAAGAAGAGGTGACTTCAGGTGGACCTGATGGCAGCCCCCCAATTTCTAGAGGAGGTTACTGAGAAGGTGGAGCCTGGCACTTCACAGTAGTGCATGGTAGAAGGGCAAGAGACAATGGGCATAAGTTGAAATGAGAGGTTTGGATTGGAGAAAATATGACACTTAAGCATGTCACATTCAATATATTTCCATGTATTTCTATTGCTATTATTTCTTTTTTTCTCTACAGCAATAAGGCCTTTAAAAAAAGTCTCTTTAGAAAGCAGTAGTTACTAAAGGAACCTCCAGACAAACTGGTTAAGATGCTATCCATACATCTACCAGATATAGATAGAAATACTGCTTTTCAGCCTAATGAGTTTGTCCTTCACGCAGTCCAAAACCACTTACGAGTACAGTGTTTCTCCATTCTGCTCTTTTCCTTTAAACAAAAATACCACTGGGCTAAATTCGGCTCTGCAGTTACTCTCATCTCAGACCTCTCTCTGCAATCTTGTTGATTCAGCTTTAGTGGGGTATAAAATGAGAAGCAGTTGAATAGGTTCTCTAGACATTAATGGCTAAGGCTAGCAGGTTATTTCCAGAACTAAGCTTTAAATACTCAGATGTGGAATTAGACAAGTATCATGCTTTAAAATGAAGCTCCAGATGAACATATTTCCATGTTCAGTCTTGTTCAAAATAGGGGACCTCGATATCTGTGGATCTTCATTGCAACACCATCCAGCATCTCATACTCAAAATTAGGATAGAATGAGTGGCAGGGAGGAGTAAAAGGTCTGACCTTACTTTTTTTTTTTTAAAGCAACCTGGAATTTTTACCTTGTTTAGTGAACCTGTGAACCTGTCTGAAAGGGCAAAATCATCCCCAGAAAGAATGTTTTGCACCAGCCACTGCCTCGGGCTCTTGGCAGGCCTTGCTAAGCCATAACAGCATTAAAAGAATGCTCATTACCCAGGAGACAAACTTCAGAAGGGGAAGACAGTTTCTTTGCTTAGGTTCTCTTCAGTCTCAGCTGGTTAATACTGGATGTGATTGCTTCCTTTCAAACTGGCTAGAAATTGGAGGATCTCTTCCTTCTCCAAAGCTGTGCAGTTCATATGACATGACTCAGCTTCCTGAGGCTGTAAGGCAAGCTGGCTGAAAATCCCCATTCTGCAAAATTGTACCTGTATGCCTCCTCACTTGCTAGCATGTATAAAGACTACCTGCCTTAGTAGTACCTGTATTGCTTATGCCCTGCAAAGCTGTATTTTCATCACCTTCAAAACGGTGTCAACATGGTCACATCTAGGCTCTGGGTCAGGTATGTTGTGAGCCTTCTGACTGCCCAGAGTGAGGAGGTGTCCTGCTGTGGCTCCTTCCATGCCTGCATTCCTGAGTTCCTTGGGGAACCAGGGTGGGGGCGATGCATGCCCAGGTCTCACCTGAGATGGGGATCAGGACTCACCTGGGCTGTGTGCTTGCTGCCAAGAGGTGGGAAATCACCCTGTAGGTGAGGTTTAGCTGAAGTTAACTTTCTGAGGGCAATTACGCTAGCATGTTGCTGCCCATTGGGAAAATAAATGGCTTCACTGGAATGTATGGAAAATTTATTTTGGGATATGTTAATTACAGCAGGAAATATCTTTGCTTGCAGAGCAGATGGTTCGCTGGCGTTTTAGGCAGGGAAAAAGGATTTTTGCTGGACCTGAGGACAGAATACAGGTATCTCATGGAGACTGCTCTCTCCTGGCAGTGTAGGAGAATGATTTTACTACATTCAAAAAAATTCTCATTCATCTAACACAAAATAGCTTTTCTAGCTGGTAGCTTTGACTTTATCTACCTGTATTAACTAAAAGTACTGGAACTGCCCTGCAAGGCCTTAGGTGACTCTCTGCCTTCCTGATGCAGAACCTCCTGTGCCGTACGAATCGGGCTTTGACATAGGTGTGCTTGAGCTTAGTCCTGGACATCTTACATTAGTAGTAACCTGTATGTTTTGAAATTTCTCCTGCATAGTTTCTGCATGCTGACAGTGCTTCATGGCACGCTGTACCTTAATTCCATACCTGGTGAATGTAGCCTAGCTGTCATGGCTTGTGTTAATTGGTGCCATCTGACAAGGTCCTGTGTATCACAGAGGACATATTTTATTTGCTTTTTTTTGTCTTAACAGTTTGCCAAAAGCTGTTTGAGGTAGGAGCTTCATCTGTTGTTTGGTGCTTGCATAGCATCTAACAAAAAAAGATTCAAACCCATGAGCAAAAGGCGCAGGTGCTTTTGTAGTACAGGTGTGAAATGCTAAAATGCTTGCTTTGCCTGATTTGAAGGGATTTCCTTGAGCCAAACTTATAGAAGCCTAAGCATACAGAAACCCTATGTTGAGAGATGCGAATTGATCGAAGCTGGATGATGAGCATATGCTGTCTCTAGATACATCCTTTCTAGACAGTTACTTTGCTTTCCTGATAAGATAAGCCTACAATAGTGAAGGCTACATAATTTCATTAAAATGGGGTGTTTCCCTCCTTCAAGAGGTAGATTATTGATTGCACTTAACTAGCATTCTGATAGCTAAAACATGTTAAGATCTGTTTCATGGAAAGATTTCAATACCCTTTATTGCAACAGAGCCAGAATTATATATAAAGTAAAATGGTAAAAAAAAAAAAACAAAACCCCAACCAACAACCTATTTTCCCCTTGAAATAGATTGATTTGGCCAACATCTAACATATGAAAGAACAGTATCAGTATGTTGTCTTGTTTTTTTTCTGAAAACATATAAATTCTTCAGTGAGTTTGAATTTATTTAAAAGTAATATTCTTTCAAAGAATTATAAAAATTAATTTTTTTAACCTGAATTGTTTTTTAATAGTAGGATAATTCTTCTGTCTGTCAATTGATAAATTTCACTGGTGCTTTGTACACAGACTATACCCAAGGCTTTAAACCAGTTGGTACCTGTAGGCAGTCACATCTGTGCTTCTCTGAAACTACGATCAAGTTCTTCGAGCATCTGTTTTGATTAAAAAACAAAACACCTTTGAGGTGTCTTTATGATGAAGAAAATGTAAAAAATGTGAGGTGACTGTAACCAGGGCAGTGAGGGCTTGTCGTACAACCTGCAACAGTCGCTCCATGAGGTGTGAATTAAAGCGGGTTGTGGATCTTCTAAAATGCTTTTTTTTTTTTTTTTTGCACAGTGAAATCCAAACAATATGAAGTGTAAGGCTGTCCGAGAAGTGTTTCAGCTTTGAGCTTTCGCTGAAACCTGCATTTCTTGCTGGCTTGCTGTCTGCACTGCAGCCTCCGGGGCCTCCACACTCCATGGACTGGGCAGCTGCTCCACGGATGCTTCTCCAGGCTGGGGGACTCCCTCGTACTTCCAGCTGTGGCAGCTGCTAGGAAACCAGTAGGTTGTGAGATCAACATCTTGATATTGGGAGTTCGAGGTTTCTTGCCAGCTGCCTGCGAACTTTGGCGGCAGCCGGTGCACTGGGCTTTGGGAGGCTTGTTTCTCCCTCCAAGGGGGGGAGCATATTGCAGTTTTTTTGTAGCAAATTCAGAGTCCTGACCAGCTGTCCTAGAAACTACCATGTTCAGCCAAGTGAGTTGGATACCCTGGAAAATACTGTTCAGATGTTGACATGTGTTGACACGAACCATTCATTGCCATATTAAAAAAACTAAAACAGAACAAAAAAAAAAAAACTCAGAAAATGTGCCATTACTTGTGAGCAGCTTCTCATTTTCATGCCTGCTAGCGGGGTATATTTCACAGCTGTTTTTTCCCCACTTCTGCAGTTGTGAGGTAGGAAGCCTGGGAACGTGATCTGAGCTCGTACCAAGCTCTGCAGTGGAAAGTTTTAGGAGCCTCGATAACCTGAGGTGGCAGTATTTGAAACAAGTCACAACCAGATGTGAACAGCCAGTTGTCATGGTGGCTTGCGTGAAGAGTGCTTATCTCTTGTCCATCACTTTTTCTACCTTGTCTTATTTTCTCCAGTGGGGCTCTTCCTATCCTTGAAGAAATAGGGGTGCTGGGCGCTGCTCGCAGTCCTTACCTCGCTGTTAGGGTCCACGAGGAGCTGGCAGGGATAGCTCAGCTTCAGCCCCTGACCATCTTGTGTCTGCAAGTCAGGGGAATGTGCTGCAGACCCCTGAAGAAGTTTTGGATTGTTTCTAAGGGTAGTCGGAAAAAAAAATAAGCACAGATCTTCTCTGAGAACTGCAAAAGAAGCAGTTAGGCTGTGGCAGCAGCTTTCCATGCAAATGTGATATCTTATTTAATGGCTGTGAGCATCCTTTGCAGTAGATGGGTGTGTGGCAGGAAGAAAGTGTTTTAGCAGTATCCTTCTGGACCAATTTTAAACACAAAGTGAAGGTTTTTTAGCAACTAAAATATTTGTTGCCAAAGGGGCAAAAACACTTCTGGCATTCATCCTGCAGTCAAATGTAAAAATAAACATACGTTCTTCTCTTATGGAAGGCTGTCCTGTTGCTGTATAGATAGTGGTCAGTTTTGCAAAAACATCAGAAAGCTTTTTAATGTATAATTTTGAAGTACTTTGAGGCATTGAAGTGGGGGACATATACCCCTGAAGATAAATATTCTAGATAAAAAAATTTAACAATATCTTTATAGTTCTAAAGCATTAATTTTATTTTCATTTTATTTTATTTTTGTAAGTGTGTGTTTCAAATTCAACTTTTCACTCTGTGTGTGTGTGTCGTTGCCCTCTGCTGGACAGATTTAGAATAATTTTTTGAGCAATGCTGCCTGCTTGCTTGGAGCCTGTGATGGTTACTTCAGCGTAATCGGAAGAGGGATGCCTTCACACGCCAAGTATTAAACAAACATATGGAAATATCTCTGTAAGGTGGGTAGGTTTGTCTTTATATTCCGTGTGTTTAGCCAGTAGTTTTCTGTTTTTAATTTGTAACAAAAACCTTTTACAAAACTGATTGAGACCTTTGTTTATTTTCTGGAAAGTTATGCAAGGTAAGACTGCTTATCCTTATTAGGAGCAATCACTTATACGGGACAGTTGTGGAAAATTCTATTTTTTGGCTTGGTAAAATCTCCCAAACGTTTCATAAATAAAAGGATTCTGAAAATGATATTGGCAGGGAAAACATAACTGTTATGGGCAATGTACTCGTGTTGTAGTTCACGGCTAGGTCAATGTCATATAGTCTAATCCTTAAAATGTTTCTAATGAACAGGATTAGAATGGGTAAATAATTAAAACTAACTGTCTCACTGTTTTCACATGGCAGCTGGGGGGCTTGATCCTGCCTCGTGCCCAAAGAGCTGAAAGCAAGTCCATGTTTACTGGCAGCTTGGGCAGGATCAGCTCTATTTTGGTTAGATGTTTTTGCTTTATTGGTGACTGGCTTTCTGCTGTTAGCTGAATCTTGCCTGGAGCTGGTGTTGTTTCATACTGAGCAGGGACAAGACTCGACCCTCTCCTGCTTTGCATGTTTGGGTTCTGGGGTTTTTGAGGAGGAGAGATGGAAAATAATTACCCGTTGCACCTCTCGTTTAGCGAGGGCTGCTGCACTGTGCAGCTTTCCATACAGGACAGGAAGAGGGGGCTTGGTATGAGTGGGAGGAAGGTGGCAGCTGTCACTAGCGAGTGGCATTTGGCCGGGTATCTTGTTTGGGGATGCTTTTCCCCCATCTGCTCACCCACTTGATAGCTGTTCCCTTCTGTGGCTAGATGGATACCTAGACACACTAAATGGAGAGGAAAATATTGCTGCTTTCTCCGAAGGCAGTAAAGTTGAACTCTTAGTACAGTATCTCATAGAGAACTTAGGGTTAAACAGAAGGGAAAGGAGAAGAAACAGGTACTATATGATACATAAGGATCTGAATAAGGTTGGGAGGGTGTCAGGCAGAAGTGAAGAAGGAAACACCAGGCTTGCTGAGTGAGGATCTACTAGTGGAATTCCTTGAGGCCTGGTCTTGGGCATCCTGCATGTAATGTTTTGATGTTGACCTCTGGCACAAAAATTGGGAGTAATGACTAAATTGGATGATGGCAGAAATTTAAGAAGCACCGTAAATATGGAGGAGGGTTAGGCTATCACACAGATAAAAATGGACTATCTTGAGGGCCTCATTAACAGTAAAAATGGGATAAGATTTAATAAGTTTCTTTCTGGTACTTTTCTCATCATATAATCATTAAAGGTTAGAAAAGACCTCCAAGATCATAAAGTCCAACTATCAACCCAACACCACCATACCTACTGAACCATGTTCTGAATACCATGTCTACATGATTTTTGAACACCTTTGGGAATGGTGACCCTACCACCTCTCTGTCAGCCTGTTCCAATGCTTGACCACTCTTTCAATAAAGAGATTTTTCCTATTATCCGATCGAAATCTCCTCTGCAACTTGAGGCCATTTCCTCTCATCCAGTTGCTTGCTACTTGGGAGAAGAGACCAACACCCACCTCACTACAACCTCCTTTCAGGTAGTTGTAGAGAGTGGTGAGGTCTCCCCTGAGCATCCTCTTCTCCAGGCTAAACCACCCTAGTTCCCTCAGCTGCTCCTCATCAGACTTGTGCTCCAGACCCTTCACCAGCTTTGTTGCCCTTCTCTGGACATGCTCCAGTGCCTCAATCTCCCTCTTGAACTGAGGGCCCCAAAACTGAACACAGGATTCAAGATGCAGCTTCACCAGTGCTGAGTACGTGGGCACGATCACTTCCCTACTCCTGCTGGCCACACTATTCCTGATATCAAACCAGGATGCTATTGGCCTTCTTGTCCACCTGGGCACACTGCTGGCTCATGTTTAGCTGGCTGTCAACCAGCACTCCCAGGTTCTTTTCCACTGTGCAGCTTTCCAGCCACCCTTCCCCAAGCCTGCAGCGTTACATGGGGTTGTTGTGACCAAAGTGCAGGACCCGGCACTTGGCGTTGTTGAACCTCATACAATTGGCCTCAGCCCATCAATCCAGCCTGTCTGGATCCCTCTGCAGACCTGACCTCCCTCGAGAAGATCAATGGGGTATCATCTGCAAACTTACCGAGGGTGCATTCAATCAAGTAGATGTGTAACAAATACAGGCCTGCAGACCTAGCTGTCTGAGATATGGTAGTCAGCATAGTTCATTTTAAAGTGGAAATTGATTTTAATAAATTTAATGGTATGCTGCTGCCATGGCTTGCCTTGTGGCAGATTTAGAACTGACTTTGGTCAGCGGTGGTGTATCATCTTTTGAGTTGTGTGGTTTTATACACGTCCTCTTTATTTAATTATTCTTTTCCGGTTATAAGCACCAAACGCAATAGTAAAGGAAGATGGGAAAGCAAATTTTGTTCTTGGGACAGTATGTGCAAGAAACATGGCGTAACATACTTAGGTGGCAGAAAGCATCTTGAACAACATAAAAAGTAATTTAACTCTTCAACCAAAATCCATCATTAGCTTGTTCCTGCATATGTTGTAAGCTTTTTCTGAGGCTTGGATCACGTAACAGTCTGACTGTGGATAACTGTTCAGGTCTTCAGAGAATTTCCAGCGTTCCCTTTCCTTTACCTCTTTGGAGCTTGGGAAATGAAGAAACTTGGATATCAGATGCTAATGAGGCTACATTGAGTGTCTTGGTGATTCTGTTGTTTGAAAGTCTGAGTGAGTTAAGAGCCTTCAGGGATGTTTCCAATTGTACACTGCATTTTAGAATTTGTTGCTGGTTGATAAAAAAAGTAGATCAGGACTTCTGTATTTGCCATCTTTGGCACTGACAACAAAAGAAAGGAGGTTCAACATATTGGTGATAGAAGAGGCATACAGTTAACTGACATGCAGAATGGAAACTTTACCTGGAGTTTGGGCAATCCTTGCTATTTTCTCTGAAGTGTTTTAGAACAACGATATGCTATTACAGCAGGAACAGTAAGAAGCAATATGGAATGAGGACTGAAGAGAAACAAACCTGCACTGAGTCACCTATAAAGTGACATGCAGATGTTTCTAGTTTGCCAATGTTCATTAGAACTTGTGTATATTAAGATACGTAAGATATTGTGCACTTAGTACTCATAGAATCACAGAATGGAAAGGGTTGGAAGGGACCTTGGGAGATCACCTAGTCCAACCCCCTGCTAAAGCAGGTTCACCTAGACAGAAACAGCTAGGCAGAGCTTAATCTCATTGACATTTCAGAAACAACTTTTTTTACTAACATTTCAGTGTGTGATGAATTTGGATATTCCATGAAACAAGTTAGCATAATGGTTTGCATACAGGATATGCAGCTTTTAGACAAGGCATCAAGTTAGAAATGAAACTCATCTGCATCTAGCCAGGAAGCGCTGTGTTTGCATACGTAATCTGACTTGCTCGCTGCCAGTGCTCTAGCCCTTACTATGTTATGCCATTGAGAGGGAGAATAGCTTGAAAAAGTCATGAACTATTTTTATCTTGCATTTAGCAAGGGATAAGGTTGAAAGGAAAAAGAAAATTAAAGGCAAGAGAAAAAATTATGTTGTCTATTTTAAATGTTTGAATGCTATATGGTTGTTACTTGAGGTAGCAAGAGCTAATAGGAAGTAATTTTTACTGAAAGTCACAATGTTATGTATAGGACAGAGGTTTGTACTGGATTAGTGCTGGAATGTGGAAGAGATTTACTACATAATCTTGATTTTTCTTGAAACCAAGTGTAAGTCATACAAGCACTGGTTGCTGAAGTGAATAGAGGTCTTGCAGACGAATAGGATTGTTTTGGTATTCTACACTTTCCAGGGTATGTCAGACAGCAGAGACAAGTGCTTTATACATCCTGGAATTGGAAGTTGCCTCTGAGAATGGAGTGGTAGTGGAGATCAGGAGTGAAGGTAATGGCTGAAAACACACTGGAACAGCAGAAGTGGTTTCCGTAGGCAGTGAGATAGAATTGTGGTGGGTTGACCCTGGCTGGATGCCAGGTGCCCACCAAAGCCACTCTATCACTCCTCTCCTCAGTTGAACAGGGAGAGAAAATATAACAAAAAGCTCATGGGTTGAGATAAGGACAGGGAGAGATTGCTGTCCTGGAAAACCAAACTAAGTAATTCCTTCCTGTCATAAATGTGAAACTGTAAGTCTAGGGATGTTCCCAATACATCAGAGTTAACTTCATGAGGTGGGGAAGTGTTTGTTCAAAAATCTACCATCTGCATGCATGAAAACGTTCACCTAAGGTCTATTGATGAACCAAGTAACTTATTTAAGTTATTTACTAGCTTCATTAGCAAATGTGATGGCTTTTTTTTCTCACTCCATGGGCTGAGTGAACAAACACTGGACTTAAGCACAGCTGATATAACCTCTGAAGGAGAAGAATTGGTGCAGTTACAGATGGAGCTGTCTCCGAAGGGAATTGGACAGCAGTGGAGGCTGTCTAGATAAATGTGTCCTTCTGGCTGTGAGGCTGGGCTGGCATCAAGGCAAGCAGAGACAGAAGGGGTGCTGGCTGGAGTAAAAGAGTTGTTTTGGGTACTGGATGTGGTGGTATAGAGGTTGAAATGTGTGCAGGTTGCCACTTATGAGGGATTACTCAATACAGAAGGCAGATGGTTATCAAGGCACTTTGCAGTTACCCTTTAGTGAACTGCAAACATCTTGAAATGGCGAGGGTTTCAAATAAACCCATGATTTTTCTCCTTCTCAGGCAACATTGTAAGTACAGTTTGAAAACAGGATTCTCCCACCTAAACTTTTTATTTCACAGGCTCTGTTTGTAGCAGCCTTGTTTCTTCTGGTCTAGAGAATACAGTACTCCAACTGGAGGGTTTGGAAACATAAAGAATCAGTGTTTTGGGTATAAAGGAGTATAAACTCCTTTTTGACCAAATAATACAGCAGCTGTTTGGTGTGAGAAACTAATTCATGCATGTACTGGGCAAAATTTTCTGTCTGGTCTCCCATTTACTAGTGAGGGATGTCACTGCGTGTCTTTGTAAAAAGGCAGCTCTATTCTGACCACTGTTTCTTTTTTCTAAATCAGTCTTGGGAAACTCAAGTTTATGGCCTGAGTAGAATCTTAGTGATACACAGAAAACATGTTCAAGTGATATGCCCATGTAATCTTCATAAAGCCTATGCTGTAAGTGCCAAAAAATTGGGGTCACCTCAAATAATTTAATTAGGTTCTCTTTGAACTGCGTGGCTTGTTTCAGAGCCAATATCCTGCTTTTCCTATGAGCAAGGAAATCCTGCTGATGTCAGTACAATTCCAGGCATGCATGCCAGGATATCAGAGAGAAAACTTGTGTTGACTTGGATTGGGGAACGCTATTTATCTTGCCTCTGCAGTTTCAGGACTCTGGAACTTGCCCTATTTGCTGGTTCACAATATTTGGTGATCTTGCAGTTACTCTAGGGAAGAAACCTGGTTCAACAGGATTTTGGATGGGACTAACCATACATGCCGCACAGCAACAAAAGGGTGGAGTGGCAGAAAGGGGCTTTTATTTTGTTTTTCTTGCCATAGGTGGCAAGTTGGCAGAATTTTTTTGCAGAACCATTATTTCAGATGCTGCTCTAATTCTGTTCAAATACTGTAAAAAGACTCCCTTGAAGATTTCGTTGTTGTCTTAAACAGGGGAGAAAACCCACTTAGTTAAAGCACTGGACCTGTGCATAAAAAGGAGGGTGAGTGTCCTTATTCCTGCTTCGCTACTTAGGGAACTCAAGCATAGGGAAGTGAGCCTGGCTGGCCCGGGATCATGCAGCACAGAGAATTGGATGGAGCAGTAGGACCAGGAGCAGAATGCTGCTTTTTCACTCTGAAGTAACATCCACTCTTCTAGGGAGTAAAGGCCTTGTAGCAGCCCTGCTATCACTAGGTTCATTTAAAAACATGAAAGCTTCCATCCCGGAAGGCCTGCACAAATCAGACTTTTTTTGAAATAAAAGCTTTGGGTTTAGTTAGAATTATACAAGAGAGATAATTCAGACTTGCTGCTACTAAATAAAGGTATGCTAGACTACAGCTTGATTTATTTTTCTTTCAAAAATTTTTTTCCCCCTAAATTGAAATGTCTGGAAAAGTCTAAAGCCAGTAGTCAGTTTACAGTCTGTTCTTCCAAACTATTTAATGTATGAAAAATCCGAGAGGAAAAGAGGGAACGCTGATAGCTGTACATGGGCTTTTTTTTTTCCCCTCTGTTGTAATTTCTGGAATGATTTTGCATACAGTTTGACTGTAAATTTTGATTTAAAGTAAGGTTACAGCATCGGTGTTAGCCATGGTTATGGCTCTGGCACTCAGTGTTCTTAGTGATGATTTTTTCACCTGTTTGGATTTCTGAGGCTTTAGTGTCCTTATGCATCAACAGATTGCAGATGAGGAATTGGCTGTAGTCTTTTCCAGCAAAATCTGTAATGATTATTTCTTTTGTATGGTTTTTATTTTGGTAGAATGCTTATCTATTCAAAAGTTAAGGTTCCCATAGCAATGTTAACATGGCCACATTGCACATATGCAGCATTTTCAATAACTGTTAATTTATGCTCTGCTATATATCTTAAATGTGACTGAATTACTGTTGCTGTGGGAACCTAAACTTTTGAGCCTCCTGACTTCTTTGCCTAGCTTAATGCCCAATTATAAAATTTTGCAGTGTAAAAATGGTGCTAGCATTGAACTCCCTTCTTAGTCTCCTGAGATTTGGGTATGTCAGAAAACAGTGGGCAACGTCTAAAGAAATTCTGAACGTATTTTCAAGTAAAAGGTTTGCAACTTTGTTCTAGGGTAACTAGCTTAGAAGTAGATACCCTGGACTGTGCAGCTATTGGGCTATGCCCCCAGTTCCTTCAGCAACAAAGTGTTGGTACAGCTGGTACCTACCTCTACCAACGTTTACCTCTGCAGGCAGGGCTTTTTGTGGTGTAGACCAGGACCATCTTTGGCAGCAATTTCTGACCATGTGAGTGTAGAGGAGAAGGCACTCAGTGACATGGGTAGTATTATTTTCATATCCCATGATGAGGTACGAATACCAGCAGTAATACTTGTAGCATGCTCTGGAAATCCCTTGATGTACTTGTGATTTTCTTTATGGACTTCTGTATAGATGGTTTAGAGGAACTATTAGCTATAGTTCTTGTAAGTGAATGCAGATTCTTCTTGAAGTTAAACAGTAGGGGTCTCCAGTTGTGTAACGAGATCTTCTGCACTGTTCCTTCCAGTAGCAATATGGTTTAAGGATTCGCCTGTATGAGGAAAATTGATTGGCAGGACTGTTCTCTTCTAGCTATTAGGGTATAATTTAGCTGTTCCAGAATAACTCCCACATGTGGATGAAATATTCCAAAATAAAAATGATTTTATTCTATAACAATTATTTCACTTTGGAAATGGAGTAATTATCCCAGAATAAAATAATTACTCTACTTCCAGAGCAGAATAATTATTACAGAATCAGAGTTGCTTATTTTGGACTAGTGCATGAGCACCGAGGAGCTGTTATGGAGAAGTTATTCTACTTTATTTGCCCTCCCTAGCATTCACAGGCCAGTGAATCCTGCTGGTCATACTGTGCAGCTGGTGGCCTCAAAGGCTGTGTTGGGGAACGTATGTTCTGCAAGAAGGGGTCCTTCAGTCATATAACTAAAGACTTCAGTTTAAAAAAAAAAAAGCCATCTTAGTGTAGCAAGTCTTTGAGCTCTATGGGTATTTTTAGAGGTTGATTATTAATACAGGTGATTCAGAAATAATTGAGTTAAATAATGTGTCCATTGCTAGCATGGCACAAGGCTTCTTGGGGGTTTTAATACTGAGAGGTCCTGCTGACAGGGCTTATCCAGGGCCAAAGGGCTGGAAATTGAAGCTATGCTCAAGTGGGAATGAAACCGTGCCTGTAGGAGGTCAGTTAGACAATGGAAGAGGCTACCAAGGGGAGAGGTGGAGTTACTCTTTATTTAGGGTCTTGAAGATGCATAGGAGCCTACCCCTGCCCTAGCCAAAGCTGGCTGTCCTTCCCAAGAGAGGAAGAGAGTCTGGGTCCTGTGGGGCTGCATCAGGCCGGAGGCGCCAGCCCAAGTTTAACCAGGCATGTGCCTGGGGCGGGAGCAGGAAGTCTTGGGATGCCGACGTCTGAAGGAAACTTGACATATTTCCAGAGTTGGTGCGGTTCACTGGTGACGACATAGAATCGCTGTCACCTAGGAAATGAAACATGTTCCCATGGCAACCCCAAGGCTGCGTTATTACTCAGCTTCAAAATGTTGACAGTTGGAAAAAAGCCTCTTGAGATATCGCCCCACACCCCAAGGGTTTTTTCCCCCCCCTTAATAAATGTGCTTTATTATTTAATCTGAAGCAGGGGAGAGGCGTATGTTTAACTCGAGATGCTTTGTGGAAATAAACCTTTAGGGGGGGAAAAAAGCAGGATGTTTTACTCACTAAAAGACTCCACTGCCTCCTAAAATAGTTCCAGATCCTGTGAAGGTAATTTTAATGAAGTGTATGGCACTTCAGTTGGCTTAAATCATCAGACAGCTCCTCAAATTATTTTGCTGGATCCTTTTACATAGTTTGAATCACTCTGAAAGTCTCCAGCTGTAAACTGTAGCTTTGTTTTGTAACCATATAAATAACTGGGAAATGAAACCTTCACTTTACGATAGTACAAATGGAGACATGCTTGCTATATGCTGCCTTCAGCATTTCTTCAGTATTTATTTTCCATGGTCTTTTCCTTCTGCCCAGATCTCGTCAGTCCTGCTTGGCAGCACCTGTGTATGCACAGACACGCTTCTCAAAACAATGGGTATGGACTTTTAGGGAGTAAATGCTGTAATTGGTTAGGTGTGGCAAAAAGGACCATGCTGAGCAGCTCACTGGCAGCAATGAGGGCTTATGGCCCCAGAACCTGCTGCTGTTTCTGTGGGGGTATGTCCCATACCTGTGTGACCTTAGTGTGGTTGCATGGACAGGAGGGATTTCATCACAGCGGCTCCCGGCTTGTTCAAGTGTATTTTTCTTTCTATCTCAAGTCTTGTCGGTGTTGACAGTGCCTCTGAAATTCATGTTTTCTGCATGTTTTCATCATGACTCCCTGCTTCTTTGTAAAGTCTTTAGTGAAAGCGTTCGGACCAACCTATGAGGAACGTTATTTCTCGCCTATAGATAGTGCTTTTCAGCACTACTTGTTACTAGCTATTTCTCCACCTTTTTAATACCTCTAGCGGTCATTTTCTTCCATCAATGAATTATTTCCTACATGGTATTGTATCAAACGCTTCTCAAGTAGATGAGAAGTACCACTTCTGGGTTTTGTTTAGGTTTTTTTGTGGGTGTGGTGGTATGTGTGGGGTTTTTTTAAAAGGTTACTGTTAAAAAGGTCTGTCAAGTTAGACTAGCACAGTTTATCCCTAGGTCTATCCTTATCCTATTTTCTTTTCAGCTCCATGTCTTATTTTATCCTTTGTTTTGAGATCTGTTGTAAATCCTCACATGCAAGTAAGAGTCCATGGCTTCTTGGATCCTTCCTCCCCAACTCCCTTCTGAAATAAAGGTCCTATGTCTGCTGTTCTCCATCTGGTACCACCCTGTGCCTGACTTCATTAGGAAGATGTAGAGCTGAACCAGCGATTTTAGACTTTCGATCTTTCAGAGTTGTAGCGTGGTAACCTGTGATCCCTCCCTGTGTGGAGTGACACGTTTGTGAGTATGATGAACTTTTGGTGTGCTTGCAAAATTTGTTTCTGTATCTTCATTCTGTTTAGTTATTCTCCTATAACAGACCTCTTCATTATCATGTTTACTGGTAACTCAGACAAAGCATTCACTTAGATTTGAGACCATACTTGTGTTAGTTTTTGTGCTGTGCCCATTACTTGGTGGGCTTTCCACTTATTCTTAGTATCCTCCTTCAGGTAATTATTCATCTACTAGATCTGATGCCCTTTAACAGAAGTCCTCCTAATTACTGAAAATATAATTTCAGTATTTATTTCCTGGATTCCTCTGGGAGAAGTTCCAGACTTGCTTCACAGTTGAGTCCCTGATATCCTCAATCCATCGATGATTTTTTTTTTTTTTTTTTTTACACTAATAGGGTTTATCAAAGCTGTCTATTTTTCTTTTAGAAATCTGTTGTGGACTTGCTTTCTTTGTATTTTCAGTTAATTTAAACAGGGACCTTTTGTGATCCTTCTGTCCAAAGTCATATTCTACATCTAGATTTTCTATAATGTCCTTACTGCTCACCAAAAGCAAATGTAGATTTGCTTTTGTTATTGCATTGAATAGCTAAGAGGTCAGAGTAGCTGATTGTATCTGTCATCTTTAGCTCCTTAATTGTATGAGAAAAAGGTTTATTATTGTTAATATTATTACTGCTTGCTAATGCTGTTGAATAAAACCTATCATTTTACTGTGAGATATATTTATTTCACTGTAAAATGCTGAAATTAAGCTTCTGATGTAGTCTGGAAGAAAGCAATCTGGAGTAGCTCATGATTCTTCGTTTGGTGAAACTTATTGTGCGTATTAAAGTTTACATGTAGTGCCACTTCATTCTGGATCTACTAATAATCAGTAATATATGAACAGAAATAGATGGTGATTCCTGTACGTTGAGAAACTGGTGTGGACTGTTGCAGTAGTTTTAACAGAGACTGTGAAACACTGCTGCCTGAAACGGCATCAGGATTTCTCCCTTGATGTTTTACATGTGTTTTTCTGAGGAATCTTTCATCTGGAAATGTAAAGGTATTTCAGTACCTACCTCACTGTTAACTCTGCTCGTAAGGTCGATATTGGCAACACTCCCATCAGCTGCTGATTTGGAAGATGCTGACTAACCTAACCACTGTCAGGTAATCTCTTGTCTGAGACCTCAAGTCAATTGAGATGTTGTGAGGTTGTAGAGCGATGAAATGACAGACTAGTCACGAGGCCCACTGGAAGGGATTAAACCTTCACAAAGAAAGTAGAAAATCTTGTCTCAGAATTTGGTTGCGTTTATGTAGCCTAACGCTCAGAGGTGATTTAAAATAGATGTTAGGTTTCTAACTACCTTGGGAGATAGCAAGTGCCAGTAGATCAGGACAAGCTTTCTCTGTTGGATGCTCATCAGAACTGCATGGGAAGGTGGAGTCATAACAAAAATAAGAACAGCACAGATGCAAGGTGTATTCCCCCTTTGTCAAGTACTTAAATGCAGATATCTGAGGTAATGTTCAATGCTGATTCGGGGGGGAAGGGGTGGTGGGGGTGTTTTCCCCATCATTGATTAAAATCAATGAAGGTTAAAATATTTGAATAGAAGTCAGATATTTTAGGAGTGATTCAGGGACCAAAGCACAGGCATGCACGTAATGCGGTTTTAGATTTCCTGTGGTACCCGAGACATTGGGAAAGAGGTGGCAGATACGAGGCAATGTGGGGTTTGCAGGAGACCCACCCTCTTCTAGGGCAGGAGCTGAAAGCCAGACTGAACACCTTATGACTTCTAAAATGCTCATGCATACCTAAGTTTAAGCGCTTAAGTCCCTCTCCAAATAGCTCTCTGGATCTAGGCTTCACCTTTCGGTGTCACTGCTCTGTGGGATGCTCATCTCTGACTTCATTCACACAAACCACTACACGTGCAAAAGCTGTGCTTGCAAGTTTCCTTTTTCTGTCATTTCCTCTCAAACAATAAGCTTTTCAGGTGCAATGAGAGCTGTGAGTCCTTGCTGTTCTGCCTGACAGTCCTTATTCTTCTTTCAAAGCAAGATCCTTCTCCAGAGCTCATCAGGGAAAAGGAGACACTGTGGTAAGGTCATTGATTCCCCTTTGCTGACCTTGACAGAAGGGAAAGGGATTAGAGATCTAATTTTTATTTTATTTTTGTAAGCTTCCTCAAGATAGAGGGCCACTTTTTTTTTTTTTCACATCAACTTCTCCCCTCGTCCCTCATGTTTTTCATTAGCCTTTCCCCCTGCCCCCCCAGGTCAACATCCTGTCTCTGGTTACTCTGTAAGGTATATCTCCCTAAGCCTATGTAATCATTGGAGGGCAGAATGTCCTGCAAACTTAGCAGACAGTGCTGTTTCTGACTAGTGAGTCATAGTTTGCAGACTGATCACGGTGAAGACCAATAAGATATTAGAGAACAGGGAGATTAAGGGGGGGGGGGGGGGAGGTTGCTGAGCAACAACATGACATAAGCATGGCTACAATCTATTTTTACAGCAAGAAGGTTGCAGAAGACTATAGAAAACATTTATTTTCCAGATCCTTATTCATATCTGTGGGATGACAGTGGCCTGAAGGGAAGAAACACTGTACTCACTTGGCTAGTAGCTGTGGCCTTATAATTGTTTCACTGTACGGCCAGAGAACAGTCATGTCCAATGGTCATCCCACAGTTTCTGAAAAAAAGGCCATGGTTATAACACAAGTAGATACAGTAGAGAAGCACGACTACCAGTAACATCTGCAAGTCACTTTTTCCACATCCATCAAACAAATGAGATGTTCTTACTTTTTAAAAAGTCTAGATTATGTTGGAATAATTTTTTTTTACCAGCCAAGATGTCTGCCACATAAATATTTTTTTTTTGTGCTTGAGACAAGGGCGTGAGCATCTTTACCACCTTTTCTTTTCACAGACCTTCCTGATCCCCTAGGAACAATTGTGTGTTGTCGTCGTTGTCTTCACCCACCCTCCCCCACCCCACCCCAACCTGTGTCTGGAATGGTCTAACTGTAATCATGCAATTTGTTACCCTTTTCTGTGAGGACATTCAACAGCAGTTAGGAGGAGGAAGTCAAGTCTAGCCATTGCTGTGCAAAGATCTTGTTTTGGTGAGAAGTTTGCTGTGCTGGAGTCCCAAAATCAAACACAGCCATGCCAGTTATGGCTTCTTCAAAGGAGGTTGGTTGATCTTCTTGGCAAGAGGTGCATTGCAAACAATTGACACAGCCTACAACTTCAAAATATTGATGATTTACCAACTATGCTAGCATGTCTCTTGATTAGCCTGGCATTGGACAGAGGAGCAAAGTGGTAAGGTAGGAAGAGAGAAAAATTCATGAGCAGAAGCAGATGTGGCATGAATTAAAAAATATTTCATCTAAATTTACCATAAAATTTTTGAACTGCTTGAAGGCTTAGAGAGAATGCTGCCACTGTGCAAAGTTATTTCTTTATAAAGCCTTTCATCACTAGAAAGTTTATGAACAAGTTCCTGTGAAACTACTTCATAACTTTAAGTTAAAGGTGTCCCCTTCTAAAAATGTTCTTGTTGGCTTGTGAAGTTTTTGTTATTGTTTCTTATTCTTTAATTTAATAATAATAATAATGATGATAAATATACACTTTCAAACCCCAGCTTTTGAAGTCTACAGCTCCCATGAAAAGTTGAAAAAGCCACTGTGAGATTATTTGGTGCTTTTTCCATATACTTTGTTGTCTTTTTTCCCTTGCCTTCTGTTTGAGCTCCTCATTACTGAGAAGGCCTTAAAAAAAAAAAAAATGATGAGGCACCAGTTGTGAACTCCATGCAAGATATAGGCACAACTTAATTTTAAAATAAGCAAGGTCTTTTAGTTTGACTGTGGCAAGTGCACTCAATCAAATGAAACCACCTATGTAAAACATTTTACATACTTTTTAATGTACCTGAAACAGGAAGAGTATTTCTCTCGAGATGCATTTTGAATGTTTGGGTTTTTTTTCTAGTTTAATTTTTATGGATGCCTTTTCAATATTAGTACTTTTAAGCAATATAGTCCTTCTCAATTACGCTTTACTGTCATTCCACACAAATTTGTTCCCCTTCTCAATTTTGCTGATTATTATTTACTTTGGATCAAGCAAAATATCCCACTAATTCCAGAGTTACTTTTTGTAATGGCATTCCATATCAGTTATTTCCCTTAAGCAGTAACTTTTTTTTTTAACGCCTTTGGCCTGCTATGGTGTGGATTCACGTATTATGGTCTTTACGTGCCTGAGGACATGTGTCTTTGCTTATGCGTTTGAGAACTTGGATTAGAGTTCAGGAACTATTCCTTTTGTTTCAAGTAACAATAATATATACAAATCAATTGTAATACTCTTTGTCTCTCGTTCAGCTGTTTTCTTTATATTCTAACATTTGCTGCCATCCTGTGGTACATGGAGAGAGGCACAAGTATACAAACAAACGTTGGTAGAGTAACATAAAAGCAGAATGTTTAAATGAAGGAAGCCGTAGAGGTGTTGAGAAGAGAAACACAGGTAAACAGTCTTCACTTGTTGCTAGTTTGAGCAGTGTAGTGTGCATCTCTTTCTCAGATATCAGAAGGAAGGCTTATGTGTCGCTGCAAAAATGGAGAAAAGTTTTACATAGCTCCACTAAATGTGCTAAGAAAAGTTGAGGTTTGGCTTTTTTTTTTAAATTGGGATTCTTCTTTAAAAAAAACCCCAACCAACCTCTCAAACACCTTCCTTCCTTCCTGCTTAGCTATTGCAGTGATAAATGTTTTAAGAGCTGTCAAGTGCCAGACGCTTGGAAAAAATGTTCACAGTGCTACAAAGAAGGGAGCTTCATTCAAAGTCTGCTGAGCAGGAGAGCCGGATTCCTATACTGGTTTGATCTGCAATGATGAGGCAAACCTAGGGCTAGTTTTTGTGACAAACTGAGAAAGATGATAGTGCTTTAGATTAGCTGGTATCCTACTGGACTGTGTACTTGTATTGATCGTGTAAGATCCAACAGATGTCAGACACTCACCTGGATCTCTTCTGTCTTGTTAGGATTATTACCTCTGAGAGGAGGATATGTACTCTTAGCAAGACAGAGGATAGAAATGTTTCCGTGTTGCTCTTAACAATAAAGTTCACTCAGAATCTGAGACACTTTCCTGATGAATGGTTTGGATCTTACAGAGGGCTTTGGTTTCAACAAATCAGCACAGTCTGACAGACCTTTTAAAAAAAAAAAAAAACAACCAAAAAAACAAAACAAACCCCCCCCCCCCAAAAAACAAAAAACTCAGATCAGCTGTAAAAGTACTGTCTATGTTCCTTTATAAAAACATTTCACAGTCGTATGTAGCACTTACCATCTGAAATGGAAGAAATGCCTTGGAAGAAAATGGTGGAGAGTGGTTCTTCCTTTTCTGTCTTTGCTCACCTGCTCCCTCTCTCTGCCTTTTGAGGGTCCAGCCTTCAGACTGATAGCTGGGACCAGTCCAGACAGGGCTTCCAGAGGTTTCTTGCATACTAGAATAATCAGAGGACCTCCTCTTGACTCCTGGATCATCTCAAGACCCAGTCAGTGTTCCCCAGTCCTGTAAAGTATTTTGGGATTAATAAACAGATGGATTAATATGGGCTCACATGGAATGTTTTTATAGGTATATGGAAATTGAGAACAAAGATTTATGGAGATGGACAAAACATCCAAATGCCACACATGGCAGTGTTCTTATTTTAGGTGTTGAAGTAGGCAGTCTGTGCCTTTCCTGAGGCAGCCATGTTCGGCTGTGTACAGGAAAGTGAAATCTTGTAGAACTCGATCTACAAATGTGGGGAAACGGGGATAAGTTTGTGTCTAGAACTGTTTGGTTCTACCTCACAAGTTTCTATTACTTGCCATTGGTGTTTTCTGGTAAGATTTGTCCCCTTATTCCTCTTGGCAAGTCAGTTTTTTTCTTATTGCCCTTTCCTTGACTTTTCAAGGAGCAAGAGATTGCGCGGTCTTCTGGCAAAGTAGGAGACATTCAGATTTCCCCTCCTCCACCAAGATGAGATAACTGACCATGTAGCTGTTATTTTCTAGTGAGTGCTGTTCGAAGTATTTGTTGCTACTGAGCTTAGTGCTGAATTGGCTGGCATGACCAGAAAATGTTTTGTCTTTCCCTTCTTTTGGGTGAAAAGGGTGGGGAACAGAACCTTTACTAGTTCTAGCAAAGACTTGGTGAGGCTGTAAGTGTTAGCAGTCCCATAGAAGACCCAAGACAGCGAAGCAGTGAGCCAGCTCTCTAGACAGAGATAAAATGGGAAAGAGCATTCCATGAGCAAATCCTCCTGGAAGCCATTTCAAAACATATTAAGAATAAGAAGGTGATTGGGAGTAGCTAGCATGGATTTATGAAGGGGAAATAATGCTTGACCAGCTGGATAACTTTCTATGATGAGATGATTGGCTCAGTGGATGCAGGGAGAGCAGTGGATGATGCTTATCTTGATTTTAGCATGGCTTTCTAAACTGTCTCTTATAATATCCTCATTGACAAGCTGATGAAGTACAGGCTAGATAAGTGGACTGGGAGGTGGACTGAAAACTGGCTGAATTGCTGAGCTTGAAGGGTTGTGACCATGAAGTCCAGCTGGGTGTTCCCTAGGGATTGACGCTAGGGCAAATACTACTTAACATCTTCATTTATGAACCTTGATGCTGGGACAGTGTATCCTCAACAAGTTTGTGGATGATACAAAACCAGGAGGAGCAGTGGATGCACTAGATGGTTGTGCTGCAATTCAGGCAGGCTGGAGAACTGGGTTGACAGGAAGCTTGTGAGGCTTAACAAAGGCAAATGCAAAGGTTTTGAGACTGGGGAGAAAGAGCCCCATGCACCAGCATGTGCTGGGAGCTGACTGGTCAGAAAACAGCTTTGCAGAAATAGGCCTGGGACTTCTGGTATACAAGTTAAACATGAGTCAGCAAGGCACCCTTGCGGCAAAGGTGGCCAACAGCATCCTGGGTCTGCATCAGGGAGAGCGTTGCCAGCAGCCTGGGGGAGGTTATCCTTTCCCTCTATTCAGCACTGGTGAGACACATCTGGAGTACTAGGTCCAGTTCTGGGCTTGCCTCAGAGAGGCAAGAGATGTGGACACACTGGGGTGACTCTAGCGAAGGGCCAGGAAGGTGGTTAAGGGCTTGGGGCATTTGAGGAGAGGCTGAGAGAGCTGGGACTGTTCAGCCTACAGAAGAGAAGACTCAGGGGAATCTGATAATGTTTATATGTACATCATGCAGGGAGTAAAGAGGACAGAGCCAGATTGTTCTCAGTGGTGTCCACCAACAGGATAAGAGGCAATAGACATAAACTGAAATACAGGAACTACTGTTCAAACGTAAGAAAAATATTTTTTTAAATTTAAGGGTGATTGAACAGTGCCACAAGATGCCAAGAGAGGTTGCGGAGTCTCCATCCCTGGAGATAAAAACCCAACTAGACATGGCCCTGAGCAACCTGCTGTAGCTGACCCTGCTTGAGCAGAAGGGGTTGGACCAGATGATTTCCAGAGGTCCCTTTCCACCATCACGAGATTCTGCGACTGCTGAGCTGAATGACTGGCAAATACTGCTAGAAGCCCTTTTTCCATGAAAAGGGGGGAAAAAACCCCCGAAAACAACCACCAACCACCAAAAGAAGAGAGAGGGATTTTATGCTGTGGAAAGTACTAGGTATAGGTCTATTAAGACATGAAAACTCTTGTTTGATGGGAGAATTTGCTTTAAACAGTGTATTTTCATCCTTAAGCACATGCTCTTGGTTTTTCTACTTGCTGCAGGCTTTTCCTGCTGCCTTAGTAAAGCAGAACCCACAGATCTCCCTCAGATCAGCAGCTTGGAGGGCTTCGTGAGTTTGGTAGCAAGGGGATGCATGAAATGTAAGTATGAAGCATGTTAGTGTATCTTGCTACTTGTTCAAGAGTGGTAGGTTTTGGGGTGTTCTTGGTTTTTTGGTGTTTGGGTTTTGGGTTTTTTTGGCAGAATTGGTATAGGCTGAAAGTGGGAAAAGCCAGCGGTCTGTGTCCAGGGAATGTGCGGAAAAGACAGAGGATCCCTGAGAACGAGGCCTGGAGTGTTTATTGTCAGGGCCCTGGGGGCACCACCAGGCCTGACTGTGCCTTCCTGGCCATGTCAGCCCCCAGGACCATCAGCCCCTGCCCCAGCAACACCAAGCAGGGCCGGTCTGCAGCTCCCCACCGCCCTGCCCTTCCTGGCCAGGGGCTGGGGCTGCCCCAGGGCCCACGGCTGCCCTGCTCCTGGCTGGGCTGTGGGGCAGGCCCTGGCTGCCAGGCCCTGCCCTGACGGACCCCCATGGGCAGCCCCCACTGCCCCCAGCCCACGGGGAGCCCCCAGGGCCCTGATAATTACTCTGCACCTTTCTAGAGGTGTTCCAAGGCTGTTTGTCAGCGTTATGTTTGCTTAAAGTTAAGGACTCCCCTGGATTTCTCTGGGACCCAGCTCCTGGCCGGAGCTCCTGCAGGCAGGCGAATACCAGTGCCCTTTGTCACAGCAGAGTCCTTGGGTGAAAACTTCTAATGTTTCACTGACTTTGAAAGACACTTGTGCTGGAGTCAGATTAGAAAATGTAATGTGGGTACCTTGAGATCTTTATTCCTTTTATTTCTATGACAGAGCCTCACTATTAAAATAGCATAATAGATGTGCACTGGGTAGTGCATTAGGAGGAAAAACAATGGGAAACTAACTTCTGAAAGGCTATAGATAGTGCACTAAATGGTGACTTTTTCTTGCTGACTTGGGTATCTTGTCATATGTTAATTAAATGCCTGGAAAAATCTTTAGGAGATAATAAGAAGATAATAGTGAATAGACTTTAATGTAAATTGGAAGCATTATGCTGTATCTCTTCTTCTGTCTTACTTTAAAAGCTCAGTAAGAATTCCTTGTTCAAACAATTGATCTTAATGTACTAAAAAGTAAGAGAATTTAAAAGTAAATTAGAGTTGAAAAGCAAACTTTCTGAATTCAAGGGATTTGATCGGTCTGCATCATTTGAACTCCCCATTTCCCACTTGTTTGTATCATTTCAGGGGTTATATAAAGGCTACCCTTGTCCAGGCTCATCTCTTCCCACTGGGAAAAAAATCAGATCTCTCATGTATTTCTTTGTTCCTCCTTCCTCTCCCTTTTTCCTTTTGCTCTTGGAAATCTGCTTCCTGTGGGTTTTGATCATGGGTGTGAAACTATAGCCTGTGCATTCATGCAAAGGCGTTGGGAAAATATCTGCCATGGCCATAATGAACTGAAATTCTGCTACCCTTGGCGCAGATGATAAGAGAGGGACGTGGTTTCTGATTATCCTCATGACCGCACTGACTGGTGTTAGCCATTGTAAAGGCTTATACTCGCATTCCAGCAGGGCTTGATCCTGTGAACCATACAAAGGAACCTCACCATTCATCTTTGTCCTCCCCAACACTAATTGAAGAGAGCGAGCTTCGCTCTGAGGAGGAATCCTAGGCAAAACTGGGCTGTCCCATTACTATCTTGTTATCTTCTAAGACTGGATAGTTGCTTACGTTAGATCCCGATAACAAAAAGACGTTTGGAGTGCATGCACAGTCTGGCATTCATCGTATAAGTTCCTTAATGCCTTGACTCTTTTGCTGTTTTAACATCTTGTGTGACCCACTGAAATCCTTCAGCATAGGAATAATTTTCTCAAAACACAGGGAAAATAGTTTCTTTTACTTGCTTTCTGGTGTCACTTCATTTCTTTCTTTCCCTTTCTTCCTCCTTCCTTCCCTCTCCCCTGGAAAGGGAGGCTTGACACTGTGTTCTGTATTGAGACCAGTTTTCCCATCTGTTCAAAGCATTAAATTTGAGAAGGCAGTCCTAGCTTTCAACTCTAGCTGCAGGTGTCCTCAGCTGGAAGGAACCCTGCTAATGGCCTCCAGGATGCTTCTTTCTAGGTAGTGATTCATGCAGACTATGGAAATGGATCACTTGAAATCCGAAACAATATCCACAGAGTGCTGTTGTTCACTGTGTCAAAAGTAAAGAAGTTATTTGCATGATCCCTAGTGAGCGTTGCAGCTTGGATCAGAAAACAGGGATCTCCCTTTTCTTGTGTTTTATAGGGCAGTTATTTTCTGCAACAATTTGTTTGATAAATTTTGCTGGTTTTGCCTGGTTTTGGCCTAAAAGTGAAGAAAAATTGATGCTCTCTTCAGTTTGGAAGATAGCGTTCATAGGAGCTGCTTTATTCTGCACCACAGCAGTGGTGACTGCAGCCAGAGAAAGACTTAAGATCACACCAGATTTTCTTGTCCACCTGCAAATCTGTCCAAAGGCATTGGTGAAGACTTGTCTGCGACTTTGGGATCGTGGCTTACAGGTATGTGCAGCTCAGCAAGGGAGGCTTGTACACCTTAAAGGATTGCCAGAAAGCCATACAAATAGCTATTAATTATGACCTGTATGTTCCCTTTATAATAAAGATACTCCATTGGTGGAAACACCAGTTTCTGTAAGAGTGCCCTTCTCTGCACCATTATCGGTGGTTTTGATGACACTCTACACCAGGAAAGGGCTCCATGTAAGCAGTTAAAAGTTGTGTCTGTTTTTCAGGAAGCTCTACTTTGGGAGCTAAGTAAGAAGTCTTTGTTTAGGCATGCAGAGATTTCTCATTTCTAAAATATCTAACCACTAAAATAAGGAATTAGTGTTTTCTTAAATTAATTGGGGGCAACATTCATCTTTTCTTTTCCAGTTTGGTCATCAGTCATGCTATGATACTTCAGGCAGCCTGAGCTCCCCCCCAGCGCTCACATACCTTGCAACTCAGCTTGCCAGTCTCCAGTTCAGGACATATTTGTATGGAAGAGTAACTGTTTTCTAATAAAAAAAAAAATAAATCACTGAGAGCATATACTTATTCTTCCTTTCCTGGCTTCTAAATGATGCTGTCATAAGATTAATGGGCCCACTTTTTGAACTGTGAGGTTTTGTTATGAGTTTCATTGTTTTCCATCAAACAGTCTTTATGTTAGAAATTGTAGCAGATAGAAAGGTAGGTGAGAGGGACAGCACCTCCATCTGAGGTATTTTATAAAGATGAATTTGAATCTTCCTTGCTGTTTTTACCTCACTGGTAGAAAAAGATTAGAGCTGATATTATGTAGCTATGTAGCTTTTTTCCTTAAAAACACAAACAAAAAAAGGGGCAAAGGTAAATTTCACAATTTCGATCTTCAGGAAACTCTGTTTCTATCTGGATTAATTTAGCTATTTAAATCTGAGTCTCCCATTGTTTTTCATTCATGGGAACAACATGAAAGGTTGCAACACAGGTCTCTAGACTACTCTAGTACTTCAGTACTCTAGAGTACTGAAGATCCCCTACCAAAGATATGTGGGAATATTTAAAAAAACAAAACAAACAAATCCATCATTGCTAAACAGGTTATTAGGATTACATGATACTTTTGCCTGGGCTGTCGCAGTAGTGGAAGGGGTGACTTATGTGACTGGTTTGTGAAGAGGTGTTGCCCATCTGTATTCTGTGACTGCACAATCTATAGCTCAACAGACAGTCAAATTCTGCATTCTGACTGGGACAGATGAACAGCTAGGTCTCCTTGTATCTCTTCTGAAGATACAGACACTTGGGATATAGATATGATTCCCAGTGGATGTTGCTAGTGTGAGGAATCTAAGCTTGTATATCACCAGTGGAAAATATATGGGCAATTCATCTACAGAACAGGAGCAGCTGTAAAAAAAGTGATGGCTTCTCCCTGGTGCAAGTAAATTTCTGTTTTGGCTAGCAGGTTGATCCTGGGCAGTACTGAAAAGAGTTTTGCAACATGTTCTTTTTTGAAAATGTGTTTAATAGATGCAAAGAGTTTTATGAGCTGTCTTCTGCCACAAGAGACATGATTTCTGTATCTGTTTTTAGAAGTGTACTTATAGATCTGATTTGAAGTTACTGCAGAATATGAATCTTCTTTCATTCCTGTTAATAGCAGGGCCTTCAAAATCCATGGAAACATCTTTTTAAACTTCTTAATTTGTAACCTCACATCAATAATTAAATATAGTAATGTTGCATGTATTCATATCGGTAGCTTTATATGACAGAACCAGTGGGAAGAACTTCAGACTTATGAAATATTTGTGTGTATGTGAATGTCAGAGGGGACATTATTTGTTTTTACGCTGATGGCCTCTCAGGGGCCTCTATGGGATCGGGATGCTCTTGTGCTGGTGGCTTTGGAACCATGAAAGTCATCCATTGCGTAACTGCGCAACAGGGTTTTATATAGTTTGAGAAATACTGAGCTAAAAAAAGCACAAGCATTCCTAGTATATTCAGAGCATCCCTTTCAAATAAGGAATATTCACATCTTTGTCTTTACCACTACTTTCTTAGAGTGGAATCAGTCTGTGGAGCTATGTTAAATCAGCTTTTCATAGGTGACTGCCGTGCAAAATGGATGGGTAGAAATGGCAGTGAGGTCTGAACAGATTACAAGCAATGTCAATTAACATAATATCCTATAACCAAAGAAGGGAGGTGAAGCCAGCTAGTTGGGAAAAGTGTTGTTTCCTAAGAGTTCGCTAGGGGTTTCCTCACTTTCTTGCCTTCCTCCTCTCTCTTTGGAAGTCAGTTTTTATTTTGTAAACTGGGAGAGGGGAATGGACAGACTACTTCACCTTTCACTTCTAATTCAGCAGGTGAGATAATAATTTACGTGTACTCTATCCAAAGAGTGTCATGTACAAATAAACGTATTAGCTATATTTAGTCACCCTTTCCTAAACGAGGTATGCTAACTCATGTAATGGTGAATTCGGCACAGGATTTTCCCTGCCCATCTTTAGTTCTTTCCAGAAGTATTATGAGTATGTACGAACCCCTTTATGAACCCTTGGGCTGAAAGGTGCAGCAACTTCTTTAGCTGAGAGTACCATTTGCGTCAGCATTGAAATTGGAGCCTAACAATGTTCGTTTTGCTACTTCCTGCTGTTTTTAACTGTTCTATTTGCACAGAATCCCTTCCAGACTTCTTAACAGTGCTGTGAATTTCTCCAGAGGGAATATAGCAATTATGTTGTGGTCACTTATTTAGTGGTTTGGTTGTTTTTGCTTCCTGGACTCTTCTGTGCATTACTTGGGAATTGGTCAAGGGTACGTTCTCTCCTCAGATTAGATTAAGAAATTACTTTTCTAAGAAAAAGTCATTTGGAGTATTAAAGGATTTATCTCTGCCAAACTATAGCTAGATATGCCGGTAAACTCAGTTTATTGTGAGGTCGTTTTGCTGCTACAGATGTTCTAGGAAGTTTTGTTCCTTTTCTGACAGTTCTCAGCATTTAAACAAGTCTCTTGAAATGGCAGGTTATCCCAAAAGCAAAGATTTTTCAGGCTAAGAAATACTCTTTTTGAAGAACCTTTACTTTTGTTGTGGCTCTCACATGTGAGTAGTAGTTCTTCTATGTGAACCTATTGTCTGAGCCGAAAGGAGCACCCAGTGCTGCTGAACATAAGACAACCAGCCCATTTCAGCAGAGCAGACAGTCCTTAAAGAGCTGGAGGCCTGCTGGTGAGGTGCTCCAAGCCCTCAGGCTTTGCCCCAAAGTGGTGCGCTTGCTGTTTCTTCTTCAGCTGCCCGATTCTGTGTTATTTCCTGTCTTGTCTGGCTGGAATAGGGCCATGTGCACGCACACGTTGCTGAATGGTCATCACCTTCCCCCACCATTGCTTTGAGAGCGTGAGTATATTCAAGGAAGAGCTGTTGCCCAACACTGGGGCTGATGAGGGTGACCATGCAGAGGGACAAAGTCTGTCCGGATAAGAGAAACCTAGTTTTCATATAAGGTAGGGGGAAAAAGATTTGAGTTTGGGGAGAAAGATGAGAGATCAGTGTATCTAAGATCTGGGCAAATACTGCCGCTCCGACTGTCATTTCAGCCATGCTCAGACAACGCTACATCAGTTGCTGATCATGTCATATAGGGGAGTATTTCAGATCGTAATGATGGAAACCTAATGTGGAGCTATACTGAACTACACCAGCTAAGATTCTGGTTTAATGGGGAATCAGTAGAAGGCTCACATTCTGCAATACCATGTTTAAAACAAAAGACAGATTCCCTGGCAAGTCCCCTGGCTTTGGGGGAGTGAATTACACGTGAACCCAAGTGCCATAATTTTTTTCTCTGTAGGCTGCTCATTCGTTTTTGTATTGTATAGCAACTACTGCAGTGATGGCTGCATAAATATTCTTCATGCTTTATTCTCATTTACTTCAATGCCTAGGAGAAAAATTTTATTGGAAAACTTGAAAAAATAATTTAGGCATTGGTAGAATACAGAAAATGTGTGTACATGTGTGGTAGGAAAATAATTTACTAAATATTTATGTGTGCTTCTCTGAGCAGTTCAAAAGCTGAAGGGATGAGGAAGACCTAGTATGTGGCTTGTGGGGCTTTTGTTTGTTTGGCTTGGTTTTGTGGAAATATGCCTTTTGGAGAAGTCTCCGCAAGTGCTTTAGAGATCTCTTGTTTTTCATATTTGAACAGGGCGGCTATCAAACTTCTTTCTATAGGTCCCTTTGGAATTGAGAGGTTTCATACTTAGAGGCTATGTAGCTCACTTAAACGAATATTGGAAAAAAACCTGTTTCTGAGGTGAAACTTGGTAAAATCTGTAGGACTCCTTTTATTTACTTCAACAGTCTGTGGTGTGGAAACATGGTGAAGATATACAGGGCAGTGAGGTAAAGCTTCGTAGGAGCCCTGTGGTCTTTATGGCATGTCCTACTATGTTAGCGATGAAAAGCAAAGGCTGCTTCTTTGCATGCACCAATTTGCTAGCAAAATAGACACTCTACAGCTATTTAGGCATATTAAGAAGAATCTGCCTGGAAATCTGTGAAGGTGGGGTGTGGGATGTACCAGTGTTACTTGGAAAAATAGTTAACTTGCTGAACGCCTCTGTTTATTAGTTACTATATCCTTTAGGGTTCTAGGCAATTCCAGGAGAGCATAGCTCTATTGCCCTCTTGTCTGCTAGCTGATAATACTGCACAGCAAACTCTTGGGGGCCTTCCTGACTCGGGCTGTGTAACCCTTCTTTGTATCAGGAGCTGGTGGAGCAGAGCTTTCACTTTCTGGCTTTCATCATGGACCCTCATTAAGAAACTGCACTGAATAGAGTATATGGACCTGATCCTTCCCCCCCTCCCAGTGCTGGACTCAGCTGCTGTGGTACAGTTTTAGTTTAAAATTTTAGCTTGTCATTTGAAAGACTAGAATAGGTATGCGGAAGTCTATCGTAGAGCTTGGATATAATGATGGCAGCTAGCCATCTCTAAGCTTTTAGTGCACGGCAATCCTGTTCCATGTGTGGTTGGGAGGGGTTATGGTCGTGACTTAACGCCATGGCATGGCCTGCATAAAACTGAATACTGAGGAGGAGAGGGTTAGCCTTGGATCTCTGTATCCCTTGAAAGGGGGGAGTTGGGGATGGAGAGGAATCAAGTGTGAGGGAGTATAGGAGAGATCTACAAAATGCAACACCAATTTTATTGCTGTGACTGAGAGACTTCCTGGGAATCTTGCCCATGCAGGTGTAATCAGTCTGCGCTCTGAGGTACAAACCAAACTGTAGAGCTGACCTGATTATTTTTATTTTATTTTTGTATCTGCAGGGACAGACGAATAAACAAGATGAAACTTGTGAGGAAAGCAAATATAAAAGATTCTTTTTCTTTACATTTTCCTTTACTGATGACTTTTTAGTCTTGTTTGCTGGTGTAGTTAACTTTTCACCATACCTTTGCTTGCTTATTGTTTGTCGATAGGCTAAATTGTATCTCTTCGGTGATGCTTTTGCTGAGCCTCATTAGTTCGCAACCTAGCTTGCGCGTCATATACTCTGCAATCAGCTGGTGAGAGAATGGTGCTTGTTCTCCACCTCCACTGTTGTGTTTCCATGTGCCAACTGTGTGCTCTCCTCCCTGCCTTCCGGTGGACATGGCACCAGAGAGCCAAGCCAAGATGCTCAGTGTGAACTCTCTGCTCTGCTGTTCCACAAAAGAGTTTGAACTGAAGTTGGCTTCGCCACTGGCTGTCATCATTAGCGGCTGTGCTCTGCTTTGAAAGTCCAGTTTGTGGATGCATGCCCTTTGGCTGCTGAGAAGTTATTTGGTGTGGGTAGTCCCATTGGAAGTCACCTGGTGATTCTTACCTGAGGGAGAGACCTGTGCACTAGCCCTGAGTAACCGTGATACCGGCCAGGCGTAGGAGGATCCAGTGATAGTTAAGCTCAGTTTCTTAAGGAAATTGGGCTGCAGCGTCTCTGGGCATCCTTTCTTTGCCCTTTCCTCTTCCCTTTTCTCCCCCTGACTTCTGGACTCTCAGGCTAAATTTAGCCAAAGTTTAAAAACAGGTAGAAGTTTAAAATAGAATTAGTTTCACTGGTTTCCGTTGCAATGCTGGTGGAAGAGAAAGGCCCAAATTAGTTCGCTGGCACAGGAAAAACTGGGAAAACTTCAAGTATGAGGTATTGTGTTTGAGAGCTTCCAGGTGGCCAGTCCTCCCATGTTCAGGCCTGTCAGTGAACAAGTACCTAAGTCCAGAGTAGCCATGACATGTATCATCTCTTGCACATGAGATATTAGGTTTACTAGATTTATTGTGGGAGTGAGGAAGGTTTAAAGGCTGAAGGACACAGATTGACAGAAAACTAATCTTCCTGAGTTCATGGGACAATTTTTCCAGTTAGATATGAGAAAAAGATCTTGATATGGCAACTGCTGTATACTAGCAAATATAATTTACCCCCTAGAGTAATGCAGCTTCTCTGCCTTTGCCCTCATGGCATGGACCCTCTGTGGCTATTACCCATTTCACATTGCTCTGCCAGAGTAGGAGCAGCTAGCTTGCAGGTTCCTTGGCTGTGACAGTTTGCAGACGGAGTTCTGTGGGAAGCATTTTCTATATTTCTTGTGTAAGAGTAGAGAAGAGATTGGGCAATTTTATACCTTGTTTCAGACCCCGTACCCGTACTACAGTTTGCCTGTGTTCCAATGCAACTAATAACACACTGTCTTGTTTTCTTACATTTCTTAATTTTTAGGTTTTTTGTAATAAATGTGTGATTAAGAAACTGTATGATATACCACCTCTTCCAGAATCTTCCTGGAACAGATTTAGTTTGAAGTGTTACAGAAACAACTTCTGTCCAAACATAGCCAGAATGACTGTGAGTATGGAAAATCTCATGAGCTTTCGCAGTCAGGTGATGCTGCAGTGAGTCACATATGTGATTTGTGTGTTAGACAATTGTATATTTTCAGTTGCTAGCATTTTTTACTATTTTGGAACAAAACTGTTGTGCTATTTTGATCATTTTAACCAATGAAAAAAGGAGGTAATAGATGATTTTGTCTATAAACAAAACTGTCCTGAGGAGGCATTGTCAGTTCTGCATGCCAGGGTAACAAAAATCTTTGCTTTTAGCAGAAAATATAATTTAACAACATTATCCCGTTTAATCAATTCTAGTTACTCTCTGGCATTTATAATACATTTACTTTATATTATACCAGAAATATCTTATTACAGCTTATTATATTTTATTAAATTCTATAATACAATAAGCATTACATGCTTATTCTGAACAGTGACACAAATATTTGCTGTCACTGTGCTCCTGGGCTATCCTTCTGTTCTTCTGTGCTTCCTGCAGCCCTCATCATCAGTGTTAGAGGCAGCTTTCAGACCTGGGATGGTTCATAGGAGCAAGGATTAAATTACGCCTGAGTTGCAGAAGGTGAAGCAAAGAGTTCCTGACTGCTGGTCAGCATCGTGCTGGTCCACACAGTGCTAGGACTTCACAGAGGTCGTGCATTAAGTCACAGATACCCAGATTCGATGTTAAAGGTCAAATAAACCATCTGTGTTATTAAAGGATTAGTTTTAAGCTTAAATGGAGTGTTTTTGCCAAATGTATCATTAAAGCCTTTAAGCAAGCAGAAATTGAGGGAGAATGGTAGAAGTTGTTACAGAGACGTTGTACTGTCTCTGTAAATTAATTTCAGCCTGTAGGTTGCTCACAGACTGCATGGGGTTGATTTGTTTCGTATTTGCTGTTCCCAGTGGAGTGACTGGTCCAGGGAAGTTCCCTTTTGTGTCCTATTCCTGATTTGGTTTTAAAATATCTGGAAAGACTTCATAGTCTTGCATGAACAAGCCAGTTTGCCCAAATCTTGCATCATTACAGAAAATGTTTGTGAATGGCAAAGGACAGGCTGAGGTGATAACATCCTGCTGATTTGGTAGCCGGGTAGGCACTGGAAGCAGCCCTCTTGCTAGAGGGGTTACTAGATTGCCCCATGGAAAAAAATAAGCAGGAAATCTTTCTGAGCTGAGGGGGAAAGGCACCAACCAAAGGTAGGCTGTCACAGCATGCAATTAGCACTACAAATGGGTTTAAAAGCAGCTAAAACTCTGAAAGTTTCATGTAGCTTGTCTTATACCTCAGGCCTGCCCTCTGTGTGTGGGGAGTGTGTGTAATATGTATGGGATCCATTAAAAATGTATTTTAAGCTTGGTCCTGGGAGCTGTGTCCCACCCATGCTCACCCAGCTGTGTTTCAGTTCTTTACCAGCATGGTGTAAAGCCTCAAAGGGCCATTTCATATTGCTATTGGTGAGGCTGGTTCAAGTTTTTTTTTTTTTTTTTTTTGCTCAACTCCCCTCTTGTTTTCGTTGCTGCTCACTGCTCGTAAACTTAATAGGAAACTGAGGACACTTGCAAGCCACTCTGGTGAAAGGCAGCTATAAACAGCTCTGCCTATAAAGTGGTTAGAGGGTATTCCTTCTAAAAGTGCTCCTAGAGATGTGGTGGTGGTTCTGTTTCTCTTTGCGATTCCTGCAAAGGACGTGTGCCCAAGTTGATGTGAGACGCTTGAAAGTTCACCCCGAGGGTAAGGCTCCCACCTTTTGTGTAGGCTGTATTTACCATCCTGGGTATGTCCAGCTGGACTGGAAAAGCCAGAGGCTGCTGAGGAAAGTCCCATGGCCTTTGTAGCAGCTCTGAAACTCTGATCTGACACAGCATCTTTGTTTTCCATGGACTGTCCAAGAAATAATGACTAATCGGTGATTGATGCTTGTTCATAGTTTCCTTTCAGATGTTAAACACAACGCTGTGACTTGAAATTCATGCAGGAACCAGAAATCTTGTTGCCATACAATCCTTCTGTTGGCTTCTTAGCTGCAAACAGGACCTGCTGCCAGCAGTTCCTACCAGATCGAGCTTTCCCCAGTTTTCCTTTCAAGTGTAAATTGCATACTGGTCAAATTGGGTGAAACACGCACTCCTTTCCTGTGTCTTTCAGCTTAAATCACTCCTGCTTGGCAAGAAGTCTGGGCCGCAGATTATTGCACTTGTTAGACTGCAGCACTGGAATTGTGAAAATTACCGTATGATTGACAGTCATGAAAATGAATCCCATAGCACTAAAGCAAAGTCTCTCCACTTTTCTTGGCAGACTATTGATTTCAGCTGTGCTTTGCTTAAAAGATACAGAATTTCTCAGAGATGCAGAAGCTGATTGTGATCGGTCCTGAAAGCAGTGTCTCTGCACATACTCTCCTGAGTCACAGGTACAGCTTTCTTGCAGAGCCGCAGGGAGGGCCGATGTTGCCGCTTTCTTTGTGCATCGTCTGCTGGCAGTGTGGCACTTTTGGGGAAAACGTTGCTCATACAGAGTATGAAGTATATAGAGAATAATCTCTTAGCATGCTGTAATAGTGATGTTTTCAGATTTGAAATATTATGTGATCAGAGTTCACTGCTGTGAAATTCCTTAATTAAAAACAAATCTGATGTGTTTATAAAATGTCTAAATGTGCTGTTATGGTTAGAAGAACACACAAGAGAAGGTTTTGTTGAAATGTAAACACTTTGTGAATTATTACTGCAGTGCACTGTCTGAATGCACTCATCTAATGACACAGTGCTCAACGTCAAGTGAATATAATTGTAGCAAAGGGCTATTAGGCTCAGATTCAGTGTTTAGGCTCCTAACTTTCCACTGAAACAGTTTATTGAATCCAGATCCTTTGTTAACTCTTTTTTTTTTTGTATTCCTGTGAGCTTTTTTCATTTTAGGGTAGTTCCTTACAGTGATGGAAACTTACTGTTTTGAATGTCATCGTGAAAGATTCATTTGCTGAGAGGGTCGTGTTTCTAAATGAGATCTTCAGCACAGTCTTTTTCTCTAACACCCTAAGAAATGGCTCTGTCAGAACAGCGGGGAAGGTTGTGGGAATTAGAGGAAAGTGGTTGCCCCGAAGGATAAATGAAAAGACCTTACTTATTTAGGTCAGAATATGAGTTTAAACTAGCTTTATCACTTGCAACTGGCACGAAGTGTAGAGGAGCTGTTGTAGCGAGTTCATGAGCGTAGGCTTGGCAGAAGAGGCTGTTTGAAAGGTCCTAGATGCAGATGCCACTGGACTCCTCCAAAGCCTCATCTACTGTTACTGGATTTTAGATGCCTCAGATAACAGGGGGTAGACTTCTCCAGGATCCCTATTAGGGGTAGGCGCTGAGGTGAACGGTTCTTTCAAAACTAGAGCTCCTGAGCAATGGCAATACAGCAGGTACATAGCTTAGACGGTGGAGTTGTGGTATCTGCAGATTGAATGGTTTGATCACTAAGATCCTTGCAAGCTACCTTAAATCTCACCACAGTGAACAACTCCACATAAAGAGTGTCTTTAGAGTGAGCTGTGAAAAGTTTGGATGGATTTCAGAAGGAGAATAAGCTTGGCTTTCTATTCAGAATTTGCCTGCTGAAATTTGTAATTGAGTCATCTCTGGCAAAGATTTAGCGCTTGTGGGCATAACAGTGTTAATGTTATGCCCACAAACTTGATTTTAGTTGGGATTTTGAAGAATTTACTACAGGCATGGTAATAGGAAATGTGAATCAGCCATCTGAAAACCATGCTGATGGGAGCTTCTGTATTTTGGCGTAGGCTAAAGAGTGTCTCCTCAGCTTTGGGACTCGGGGGGGGGGGGGGTTCAGTCAACAAGTGATTTGATTTTCTAAAGTTATCCATTGTACTTTTTCGCTGATTTGAATTAATGAAAACACAAAGGCGTGCCATATCCAGAGTTCTCCCCAGTTTTAGAAACTGCTGAGTTGATGTGGGTCTTGCTGAAATCATCCCCAAAGCTAAAATCTTGCGTGTAAAGTGTGCAGGTGGTCTTAAAAGGAGGTAGTGGTCTCTGCCCGGTATTTTGCTGAGAATACTTTTACAGTTAAGCAGATCAGGACTTTAACCTGTTGAAAGGAGCTGCATTACAGGCAGCCCAAGCTTGGTGAGGATGCTGCAGTAGCACAAAGCAGCGGCATTTTCGGGGATCCAGTATCCACCGCTGAACACCAGAGGGCACAAATGGCCTCTTCTGTCCCAGCTCTGTGAACGCCAGCATTTAAACAAGTCCAAATAAAAGCAGGCTTAGAAAAGCAAACACACAACCTCACTGGAAAAGCAAAGGGGAAGTCAACGTGCCTAGCAGCTTCAGAGCGCAGATTAAAGTCTCACAGGTGCAGGGTGCGTACAGCCGTATCATGTGAACTCGTGTCAAGGACTGTTGTGTGATACACACATGTACTGGTTTATTTTTAAATGCAAGGAGACGTGTTAACAGTGTGTCACCACTGCACGTTTACAAGAGTTGCCTTAGGTATGAATAAGAACATATGTGGATTAATTGGGCAGGTCGTTCTGAACGAGTGACAATCAAATGACTTCATATAAATGCATTTCGGTAGGTTGTGTTTGGTAGAATGACTGTTTTAAAAACAAGATAGGACAATTTTGGAACCATTTACCTACACCTGACCACCCTGTTCTCTTGACGTGTCAGACTGGGTACTTATGTTGTCATGGACTCGGTTGCACATAGTTGCAGGGAAAAAAAAATATTGGTACTAAATCTAAAGACTTTTCTAAGCTGTAACTATTGCTACACTAGCCTCTCTTAGCTAAGAATGTAAGTGAGAATTTGCAAGGGGATGCATGTGAGTTTTCAACAGATTTTCAAAGCAAATCAGTAGCCAGAGTGTGGCCTTGGAGCCAGTAGCTTGGGATCTTCCAGGTCTCAAAGCAAGTGTTACATGTCCCTTTGTCAAGCTTCTGCTCTAGGAAAGTACAATACTCCTCTTTTGAGCTGTGTGAGGCTGTCAGCTTTACAATGTTAGAATTAAAATCTGGAAGAAATAGACTTGAGAGCTGACTGCAATTTATCATGTGAAACAATCTCAGTGTATTTTATTATAAATTTGAGTCTAAAATGGGTGAATAAAGCTGTAATCATCCTGTCAGCACATGTAACTACTTTCAAAATTAGACAGTGATCAGTCTGAGTAAAATCGTTGTAATTTCAGTAATGCCATTAAACTTCTAATTACCAGCAAGTGAGGCTGGTCCAGTGGCCCCAAAGTGTATCTGTGATCCGGGAGACCCAGGTTTAGTCCCTAGGTGTGCCACTGGCTTCCTGTTGGGCATTAATCTCTTGGTGCTCCAGGTCCAAGGCCCTCAGAGAGGATTAACTCTCTCAGGAACTTGGGCAGAGTTCAGGATACCCAAACATATCCTAAAAGTGTTATTCAGGGTGCTTATCCTCAGTCTGGTGCTCTCAGAAGAGGTGAAACCCATCTGAGCAAGCTCATTTGGGCAGGAGGGAAATGCTTTACTAGCTTTTCATATAGCATTGGCTGGGTCTATGAGAGTTGCTGCTAATGCGGAAAACCTGAACTGTTCCGGCCGCAGGAAAACCCTTGTCTGGAGATTTGGTGAGGCTGGTGCATGGGGCTGCATCCTCCTGCATCAGAGAGTGCCTCTGTTTACATCATCCATAACTGTTTGCTGGAGTTGATTTTTTTTATTTTTTTTTTCTTTTCCTGGCAAAGACTTGCATATAGGATGCTATAGGCCAGAGGTTGCATGTCAGCCTCTGGGGAGGATGTGATTAGCTCAGTGTATCATGGCAGGCTGCTGACAAATCACGGCAGACTGGAAACTAGAGATGGAGCTGCCCGCGGCTGCCCACCTCTCAACCAGAGTGACAGAAGGTGTGTGTTCTCCTCTATGGCAGGTGGTGGCCATAGCAGGAGCTGTTCTGGCTTGTCGTTTTTTGCCTAGGGCAGCCTGAATCAGCAACTGGGGAGGAATATTCCAGTTTGGGAAAGCTCCTGCTCTCCCTGCGGGGTGTAATGACGCAGTAGTGGTGGCAGCAAGGCTTCGGGCCAGCTCTGCACTGGGCGGGGAGGCGGCTGGGTCCGCTGCCTGGCAGTGTTAGACCAGCAGGAGAAGCCCTTTTACTTGGGGGACAGGGTATGCTCCCTGAGGAGGAGCTCCCCAGCAGAAGTGTCCTTGCGAGCTGGCTCTGAACCAAAATTGTCAGTCCCAGGTGAGGAACCCAGTCGTTAGGAGTGGCAGGTGCATGCTGCGAGTGACGGGGACAGTCAAAAATGCTGTCAGGGCTCCCTTGGTGTTAGCACCCGCCTTATCTGGTTAATATACTTCCCTTGGGGAGTCTGAGCTCTGTCACACCCAGCCCTGCTGAGGCTTCCTCTAGTCTGTTTGTGCTCCCAGTCCAATCTTTTAAACTTTATAGCGACGCTGTTAGTAAATCTGGTGATTAATGACATCTTCCAGCTCTTTTTTGAAGAGGTGCCTCAGAGCAGGGTGGTTTGGACAGTGCAAGCAGAGACTGGAGCGTGTTGGTACAGCTGCAAGGAGTTATTTGTGCTATGCCTGCCTGCAGCCTATGCAAATAGGAGAAGCAATTCCTTGCTTCCGTACGACCTGACTCCATTCATGTATAACTGTGTGCACCTGTGCATTCATGGAACACAAACAGACTCTGCAGCAGAATTGAAAATCTACGAAGAAGCACAGAAGTACCTGTTCTGTTTCTGAGACTGCAAAGGCACCCAGGAGAGCGTAGCATTTGAGCAAGCTGAAGGCATAAATTTGGAGTGTGTTACTAGACATTTTGCAGGCATATTTTAAAAAGAAAAAGAACCCTCCCTTGGAAACAGTTGTCTTTGATCTCTGCAGCTTTCTAAGTAGTGTCTCTTTGCTTTTAAAGCAGCTAAGATTCATCGTGCATCAGATAGTTAAAAGATCTTGTGTGAGATGAGGGAGGTGACTGTAAGAAGTGTCTTTTCCTCAATTCAGTGGTTCTTTTATATTTATCAAGAAGGTAATGGACAGGGAGTGTTATTCATCAGCAACATGTCTCTGAATTTTAATGAGTTCTTCCTAAGCTTTAAAGAGCCTCCTGTTTTGTTCCCATGAAGTGCCCTGCCCTTTCTGTATTCCAGCTCCGTCACACCCATCGAGGACTGCTCCGTGCTGTCCCAAGCTCCTGGGAAAGTACCCGGTTGTTTCTGTGGGCTTCCGGAGCTGCATCCATACTGCTTCAGGTTAGGACAGTGATGTGAAGTCTGTAAATGTCACGGTTTGGGCTTTTAATGCTGCTCCTTCTAAGCACTTCAAAAATCATACACCTTCCATTTCATACTTGTTGGTTTAAGAAAACCCCCAAGAGATTCCTCTTTCATACAGTGTTCCAGAACCAAGCTGTCCCTAGTGCTCTTTCTTCCTTGTTGGCTGGTAGCCACCATTAGTCCAGCTGAAGCAGCGACTACGAAGTACTTGGGGCAGGCACTTGATTTCTTATAGAGGCTTCATAGATGCGTGTTATTAACAATAGCAGTGGTGGTGCTCTAACCAACAGTAGTGCCATTTGTTAATAAACTTAAGCATTTACTGAAAGAAAGGACTTGCAGGTAGTTGTCTACCAAAATTAAGTGTTGGTTTTCTATAATGTGCCTGTAATCTGAGAGAAAATCAGCTAAACCCCTTAATGTCTGCAGCTATTCTAAGTGAAGACCTAATCCTCTGTAAGATATATAATATTCTTATTTTCATATACATCAGCATTTTAAATGCAGCTGCATTCACTAGGATGCTTCTAGGCTTGCCTGGAGATCAAAGTTTCAGTTACTCTGTAAAAGCAGTGAGTATTCTGGTGGGGGGAATTTAACAATATTTTGTTATCTGGTTTTTGGCTTCTTGCCAAAGAATAGTGCCACTAGGGCACTCACTGCTGTTTATATGATTTTCATTGACTTCAGTGGGCATTGAATCAGGCCTTAGAAGCACAATTTCCTCATTGTTAGCAGCTGTTCATTGCTTAGCATTACTTGAGCCACTATTCAGCTGGCCATCTGTGATCTGGGACTTCTCAGACTGCAAGAAAATCGTTAGCTGTTCCATTTTGGCAGGAGAATATGGTAACTTATCTTAGGGATGTATTTGTACAAGGACTAATAATGTTTTTCCCCAATAGCTATTGCTTGTCACTTACCCATCTGTGGTTCTAACACACAAATGTTAAATAATAAATACAGTAACAGAACCAGTGCTTCATACATTCGAAGCCATGTTTTTTCACCAGGATGCTGAGAAATTAAGACTGTTAGCAGGAGGCAGTCCATATTATCAGTATACATACTTGTTTGTTAATCTCCGACACTAGTCGGTCCACAGAGAACCTAGTAAAAAGTTACAAAATGGTAAAAATAGGTCCCTGTCCTGGAGAGGTTGGACGGTGAGTTATGATACCAAATCATGACTGAGAGTTTTGGATGCAGCTGGATTAAGGGTACAAGAAAATAACTGAATGTACATTATATTAAGTGTTTGTATGGCTGAGAGCAGCCATTTAGAGGTAGAGGTCCTGTGGTAATTCTTTAATTCTTCTCCAGAAAGAAGCAGCTGTAGAAGTAGAGGTCTATACCAATAAATCGGCACTTCAGCCAAACTGCTGAGGGTTATCCTGTATGGCTAGATTCCTTCCAAGATACCTCTGTACCTGCGTTCTGCTTCTTGCTGGAACCATTTGCAAATTCCTGATGACAAATACTCCCTTAAAATTGAACCCCATTTTTAAAGAAGGTTTAAAGGAATGTAGTAAGGGTCAGAAAGAAGGAATGAAGGATCATTTATCCATTTCAAGGAAAGGATATATTAGCCTAGGATTGTAAGTGATATATATGGAGAGCTTACTAGAAGGTAAATTGTCTTTTTTTTGTTTAGAAATATTTTACCAGTATTTATAACAATTCCTGGGCTAAAAGCTGCTTCTTGTTTTGCTCATGTGGTAAAGTAAATGACAGCAACTGTGAGTTGGGCTTCTGGCGAGTAGCCCTCTGTCCTTTATGTACTGTCAGTCATATTCTCAGTTAGGTACTGGAGATGCGCAACTCTGGCATTTAATGGGGAAAAATCTCAGCTTTCTCTGGTTTCTGAATTGAGCTACTTTCAGGTTTTCAAGTAAAACCAGGGAAATCAATTTCACTGTTGCTGCTTGAACTTGACTGCTCATTTATATGAACAAGAACTACAGAAATGAGCTTGGAAGGAGGGGGGAGGCAATGGGATTTCCCTGACTTCCTGAGAACAGGATTTCGTTGTGGCCCAAACTTTCCATTTCTATTTCCAGCACTGAGGACTATTGCCTGGTGATAAGAAAAAAACCTACAGTATTTCATCAGATTCCCAGACTATGGGAACTTACCAAGTTTCACGCAGATTTCAAAAAGAGTTTTCTGGGTGCCAAAACAAATGTCTGACTTCACTATGCCTTGGGAGGAGAGCCTGCTGAGCTCTCCCACCGCGGGAGGGAGGGTCTTTGCACTGGACTAGGATCTTTGTTGACTCTCTGAGTGTCAGCAAAGTTTTGGAGAGAGATAATATGCAGGAGTGTACCTTGCTCTAGGAACTGCCAAGAGAAGCACAAAGACTTCATCCTATAAACAAGACGTGAGACACAAATTCTCTTTCTCATCTAGCACAACAGCTCAGAGACCGTTCCCTCCATCAGGCGATAGGGAGGGCAGTGAGGGTATACTCATGCATCCTTCAAAGTGTGTATTAAAAGGGTTTAAAATAATGAAATAACAGTTTTCCCCATAGTCAGGCTTTGTTTGCCAAATCATGAAGTCTACATAGTCAGTAAACCTTATGAAAATGTTATAAATCTTCTACATATTTAGCAGATGTTGGTGGATTTGTCCACTATAGGAAGTTATATATCAAACTGTACAATTTAGTGCCTGTTTTGTGTACTCTGTGAATCCCAGACATGTTTAATATTTCTCCCTCAGAGGTTTAACAGTGTATAAATAACATTTAATAAACAACCTTTAACTTTAAACAAACGTATTCAGATGTATGATGTCTGCTCAAATCTCATGTCTTAAGAACACTTATAAATACTGTACAGGACCGATTAAATCTAGAAATATGTCTTTAATTTACATGTATTCAGTCTCTCTCCCAGCAGCATCATTTTCAGTGTCCCAGTTAAAGATTCATTACTTTTGTTACGAACTGTTGTTTCAAAGGTGGGCAATTTTGCAATCCTGGAGATTTTAAACTTGGCATGTGAAGTTCCTGCCCAACAGCCAGTTTTTTCCCCCTAAATGGATTCAGATAAATAGCTTATTCTTTGTGTTGTTATGGTGGAAAAACAATACCTTGGTGCTTTCATTCCTCTGATTATTTTTTTTTTTAGGCCTATAAGCACAGTGCTTTAAAATGAAAACTTGTGAGATATATGCTAGGATCTTAAGGTACTATTCATCTAGAAAAATTTTAAAAAAATAATCTCAAAACAAACAAATGCCCCTTTACCTCCTCCAGTGATTAAGTTATTTTTGCATTAGAAACTTCAAGGCATGCAGCAACTCTTACTTCCTTAAATTTCAGGATAAATTTTCCTGTGATGGCAAATTATGATCTGAGAACAAAACAAGGAAGAAATAAGAACCCAGAGGACAAATATATGCAGTACAGGAAAATTCAGAAAACAGATTAGCAGATATTTAAAAAAACCACAAGCAATCAACAAAGGAAGTGAAAATTGTGAATTGCTGTGATCAGCAGACTACTGATGGGCTTTGTATTCTTGGAATGTCCAATATTGGCAGCTTTCTCTGGTTTATCCTAATGTCCCTCATAATGAAGAGGTCCCTACCTTGAGGTGGTGGTTGTGTGGTAAGGCACAAGGAGTGAAAAAAGCAGCCTTGCTCTCTTCTGGGCTTTTTGGTTTGGGTTCCCACCCGCTCAGTATGTTTTCTATTCTTCCATCATTTTTAATGTTTCCTAGAATGGAATGCTCACCACTGTCATTTAAGATTGTCAGGTTTCTAGGGGTCTCAAACTGCTACAAACCCAGACCCTAGCCTACTAGATATGGATCCTTTCTGCTTTCAGTGACTTTGAGAGATTTTTTTGGGTGCTCAGCAGCTGTTAATGTTTGCCTTTGTGTAGCCTTGCTTGGTGTACTGATCCTGCTCAGAATAAGTGGGGGTGAAGGAGGGGTTGATTGACAGCTCATCTGAAACCCACCTGAGCTGCTGGAGATACTAACACCAGCTTCAGCGAGTGTTAGGCTGCGATTTCTTGATTGCAGTCATGTCTGGGGATTTTGCTGTTGCTTACTTCAGAATACAGATGTTGTCTTCAGCACAGCTCTAATGTGCATAACAGGACATTGAGTATCTGTTGCTTATCATTTGTGTTTCTTAATGTGTGGTGGGTTTTCTGTGATCATGTGAAAAGGGTTTGTTAGCATTTTGGTTAGATTACCTACAGTAAGAATCTGTAATTCAGAAGCAGACATACAGCTCACATACAGTAGCTCCCAAAAGAACAGATTTATGATCCTTTTTGTAATGCAACATACTGTGTGTATCTCTTATTGCTAATGAGGTTGTTAATGGAAGTCTAAACTTGAGTGCCCAGAGGGTATCAAGGCAGTCATACTTTACGTATTCTGCTAGTGAATGGTGGTAAAGGCAAAATGTCTATTAACATGTTTAATACTGCACTTCAGTTGCTCAGGAAAATTACAGTTTCATTTTGTATTATCTACTGCCTGCTTTGCACAGAGCTGTGTAGATGATTAGGTAGGAAAGGGAGATTTTTCTAGTCCCTAAACTGTCTATTCCTTGAGGAGAAAATTGAAGGTAGTAATTCTTGGTGGATCCCATCTGGTGAAAAGTCCTTTGCGCAGACATAGCAGCAAAGTGTTGCAAAGTGCTGTACTTCGTCTCTTTCGGTCAAAAACCCCAGAGGAGCTTTCTCAGACTAGTTCTCCAGAGATGCGTGAAGGGAGCGGTGCTCTAAAACAGTTCTGCTTGGATTTGAGAGCACTTTATTGTCAGGTGCAAACATCAACACCAATATGAGTGAAATAGGTTCATAGGCTTTCACCTAGGGTGAGTCGGTAGAGACGCCACTATTTGTTGTTCTGCTGGCTTTGTTCAAGGTGAGGTGACGCTGCCCAAGGGAGAGAAGTCAACAGAACGTTTGAGTCCATCTCCAATTCAAAAGTTTAGCAAACGGACTGGGAGCATGACTTATAACATTCCCACAACCAGTGGTGCTGGCGTGAAACCTGGGATCTCCTGGATTAGTTGTCAAATTAAAAAAAAAAAAATGGCACAGTGGGAATTCTAAATGTTTTGTATAACCGTGAAACACTCAGTTTTCAATCTATTTAATATTTTTAGCTGCTTTTCCTCTTTTTAATCTTGAGTCAGTTAAAAAAATTGTGTTATAGCAAAACATTGACATGTAATAATGTGGAAGTGAAACATTTCAGCATTTCTGAAATGAATGATTATGGTTAGAAAATATTGAAATAAAACCTTACATTGTTTAAAACATTTTTTTCCTATCCTTTCTGGCCAAACATTTTCATTGGATATGACCTGAAATAAGAATGGTTCTGTATTTGCCGCCCTTTCTCCTTTCCCCTGAAACTGTAGGTTTGGGCTAATTTTTAGCTGCTTATGAAAAGAAAAAAAACCCCAACAAACAAGCCTGGTTGTACTCTCCACTTTTATAAACTTTTCTCTTCACTGCTAAATGAAGATAGGTTTTGTAGGTTTCTCAATGGTGTCTTCCACTTGTCACGTCTCTAGAGGTCAAGGAGCAGTATGTAGGCAGGGGAAAGCAAAACTAGTTAAGAGGAGAAAAAGGAAATGCAGACTAGTCGTGTGGGTTTTATGCTTACTGTGAAAGGGCCGAAATACTTCGCCAAGGTCCCAACTGCGTTCAGGTGTAATAACTCTTCCAACTGTTGGTAACTTGGTGATACATGTTAGCTGAGCTGTAGAAAGTAATCAACTGATTGGGTAGCTTGGGGCAAGGCCGAGGTGAGACAAGTTTGTGTCTTTTGCTGAGGTTTATGTTAATGGCTTTTACCTCCTGTTTGTGCCAAGCACGCTCAGCTGGCACCATTGCATCCTAGTAGTTGGAGAGAAGGATCTTCCTATAGGTAAAACGACGCACCGTGGCCTGTAGGGACGATGTGAATAAAGACCACCACAACAACCAGTTGGCAAGTTTTGAAATGAACAAAAAGGGCGTGCTTTTCACATGTGCTTTTTCATCACTTATTTCAGCTCGCTCTAAATACAGATCAAGCCCCACTGTAGCGGTGGTGAGTAGTCCAGATCAGGAAAAGGGAAACCTTAATTTATTTTGCAGCATCAAGGATGCAAGCAGCGTTTTCAGGCAGCAGTCACAATTCTTCTGTGTTCATAGCCTGTCTTGCTGACTACAGGTCCTAGTTTGAGCCCCAGCAGCTGTAGAAGGCAAAGGGTTGTGCGTGAGGCATCTTGATCAGCTCCCAGCTGGCTGCTGCTGTTCTCCCCATCCCCCTCCAAATTACCAGGGTTACTGCCTGGCTCAGATTTGCTCAGGGTTACGTCTGCAAGCGTCACCTCTGCAACTGTAATACAGTTAAGAATTTACCAACAATCTTGAGAGACATTCCCTGGCCTGAAGTGCTCGGAGGCATGTGACAGCAGGATTCAGGGCTGTGCTACCAGAGAGACAAACAAACACAGTCATGTCCAAGTGGTTGTGTTGCCTCGTCAGACCTGGCAAACCGATGATATGGTTCAGCCTGTCCTTCTGGACTCTTCAGAGAGCTTCTGGCTGGGAAGGGTTTTATGCAAAGACTTTCTAAATGTTTCTCTGCTCTTTGCTGAGGTTGTCCTTTGCAGATGCAAGGGAAGTAGGAAGCTGGTGTCCCCAAAAGGCAGGTCCTGGGCAAAATGGGAGCTGCCAGCTTAAACTGAAAAAACAAAACTAAGCTTAACTTTAGATCTGCTACATCTTCCCTAGAAAATGTGAGTGTCTGTTTTATAAATCAGCACATCCTTACCTGGAGGACTGTCTGTTGGCTGTTATTTAACTTCTGGCTGTGGATCATCTCCGGGCTGTGTGCAGAGGGGCTTAAGCATGAGAGAGCACCCCTGCCTCTGCTGTGATCATGCTCTTTTCAAAGAGGTTGTGCTAGCTGACGTATCGTCATTTTTTCCTGGTCTGTATCTACTGGGAAGAGGGAAGGAACTGAAGAAGGTTAAAAGATGCCCCCCGATCACACCAAAAAGGGGGTTATGAAGGATAGCCTAAATTGAGTGTTAGCTCTGGCACGCTCTTCCCTTACTGGAGTGGATGATTGAGGGACCTGAGGGCAGCGGGGAAAGGAGACTGGGCATAAAATCGTATATCCATGATGATGGTAATTCATGTCAAATACTTGGTCACCTGAATGTAGGCAGATGAGGAGCAAGCTGAGAAAAGTCTGAGAAAAAGGAGATTTGGCATCGTGGTGTTGCTAGCTCCTGCTCTGCTGCTGGGGCTCTGTGGCACCTCTGTGGCAAAGGAAACCCATGGGAGTCCTTGGATGTAAATGTGGACCCCAAGGACCCCTTTTACACCAGGCTGTGGGGCCTTAATCTATTCTTGCACAGGATTGTTTTTGTTTTCCTGGCTGGTGATGCTATTTCTGAAGTAATTAAAAAAAAAATGAATACAATATGTTTGGTGAGTATATTACTGCAATTAAGATCCCCAGCTGGGTTTCTCATTTAAGCAGCAGGATGGTCGAGAGAATTAAATTAAGAATCGGGAGCTCCTCTGTCCTAACCTTGGTCTGTAGAGTGATTCATGCCGCAAGCGGGGCCTGTTCACTCAGGCCAATGTTTCCAGGGTCGGGTGCCTAAAGATAGGCACTGGGACTTGTATTTAGGCTCTTGCATGAGTAGTGTTTACTTTGCAGAGGTGCAGCTCCCCCAGAAGGGAGGGGGTTTACAGGCATTTGGCCTCTCTGGAAAAGGAGCCAGGCCATAGGCACCCAAGCAGAGAAGAGTAACTTAACCCTTTGGGGGGCACAGTTCATTCATGTGAAAATAGCCATTAATATTTTGCTGTATCACAGGGGAAGAGTGAGGCTGAGCTGCTGATGTTGGCATTGGAGCGGCATTTTGGAAATAAGCTTTTGGTGCATGTGTGCTCGATGGCAGAGTTAACGGGAGAGCGAGCGTACCTTTATCATGGGGAAACAATGGAGAAGGGAATGAAAGTAGAAAAAACATAATTTTGACTTTCCTGACTTAATTGTATGTTTAAATCTCAGCCTTAATAAGGGTCTAAATCTCCATCTATTAATAAAGCTTTTTCCTTTCTTTTCTTTTTCTCATGTAATATGGGAAATAATGAATAGGCAAGTGTGATTTATAAGGAGGGGGGGGAATCCACCAACAGGGTTTGCTGAATTGAGCAATTGAGTGGCATTCCTGTGGAGCGGTTTTACAGTGTCAGTTGAACCCCATGGTTAAGCAGTCTCTAGGTAACTGGAGGCAGGTCTGTTTTCCATAATATATTGACTCAGCCTGGAACTAAAAACACACGCATAAAAATCCCCAAACCTTGCTACATCCATTGCTGGCAAAAATAATAGAGCTTGTTTAAAACCTTGTGCTTTTTATCCACATCGAGTGACTTTTAAAATGGCTTGGTATATAAAGAAAAGGGAGATTTGCTTGGCAAGTTGTCCCGAATCATAGTTACTTCTTGATATAAGGCATTTGCAAGAGAAAATGTATGCTCTGCTAGAAGTGCAGAATTCAGAACAAGATGCGAATTTTGTTTGGCTCTGGGACAGAGCTTTGGGGGAAACGGGCAATGAGGAAAGTACGGTACTAATGAACGTAAAACCTTACGTGGAGGGAAAAGAGGCTTGCTATGAGAGGACAGAAAGATGGTGGGAAGCTGGTGAGAGTGGGTACAGCTTGGGGAAATATGAGGGGGGAGTCATGGGAGAGAGCAAAGGAGTTGGTGGAGGGTGCAAGAGGTGTTTATCACGGTGAAGAATTTGGAGCTCATTTTGGTGAAGCCACTGCGAAGGGCTGGAGGGAAGTTGGAGATGACAGCGAAGCATGGAGGAAGCCCAACTAGAAACAAACTGAAAACTTTTCCTCAAAACAGTGCCAGGTGCTTCTGGCAGTCTTGCTGGTTTGTAAGTGTTGGAGTTCATGACACTATTTGCAGTGTCTATATTACTCCTTGGATGCAGCTTTGAGGAGGAGAATGCTGCCAGTCTGAATGACTGTTTATCCTAGACTGGTTGTAGGAGACTGGGTAAGGGGGAGTTTTTACCACCTTTTGCCACAACAGCCAGGATAGGAAAGTTACAGAGAGAAGACTCCATTCAAAAAAAAAAAAAAAGATTTTTGGACTCTCTCAGAGATGCAAAAGGCACGGGCTGTGTATGCGCAGTAGTTAAAAGTGGAAGAGAAATGCAAGCATGTTTTTACTTCTAATTCCACCACTTCTCACTGTAGGCAGGTTGACTAAATGTTGGATAGCTGCATTTCCAACAAGGAGGCAGCTGACACCGTATCTGTTGTACCATCTGTTTATCAGTTACCAGTGTACTGGGGAGAAGCTTCAGCGAGGAGCGGGAAAGCTTCCAAAGTTCGCAGTTGTGTTTAACTGTTTGAATGCCAGTGACGTGAAGTCAATGCATTGGCAAGCTTCCGGTGTTCGGCGCTAAAACCACTGCGTGTAGCATCTCCTTTTCAACTAGCACAACTTTTCCAGCCGGGTGCTTCTCCTTGCACACTGCCTGTGGGGTAGAGGAAACCTGGCCCCTCCTAGCCCGGCTGCGGTGGGGAGACACTTTCCCTACCCATCTTTTAACTGTTCTGTGCATAGGAAGGAGGGAAAAAAACCCCTCACCTCAAGCCTATGAACAGTGGTACCAGGATAAAAGCTGGAGAGGAAAGTTATTTTGCTATAGCTGTGTTGGTCATTTCCCCCATACAAAGCTGTAGTCTGCAGGGTGCCTTACTGTTGTAGCAGTGCTGGAATGTCAGTTTATTAATTAACTACTAGTATGAAATTACCAAATGCACAGTAACAAAAAGCTCAAAAGAAACTAGTGGCAGCAATTCAGCTGATCATCTTGTCCCCCCTGGTTTGCAGTTTGACTTTCGGATTGCAACAAGTAAGCAAGCTCCCAGTAACCTCCTGAAATCCCATTTGGACAATTTCTACTTTGGTTTCCCCTCTCAGCTTTTTCTACTCCAAAGCTGACAAAACCTGGTGGCTGCAAACAGGTTTCAGTGAAACCTGCCAGGCCCTCTCCAGCCCTTGAGATTAGAGGTTCTGTTTCAAGCTTCAGTGCAGAAGTAGGTACAGAGCATTACTCTCTTTTTTTTTTTTTTTTTTTTTAAGTAAAAATTGTGACTCTGTAGGAGGAATTGCAGAATTAGCTTCAAGCTGATAAGGATTTTGAGCCCAGGAAGATGGCACTGACTACCTTTGCTTTCTGAATACTTAATTTCCTTACTAAGTAAGTGCAGCACAATTATTTTTGCCTCTGTCTCCAAGTGTCAAAACTCAGGCTGTCACAGTTAAACTTGTAGGAAATGGTTTTGGTCTCTTGCAGAACTTTTTATATATGGAAAATCATTATCAAATTCAGCTGTAGTTTGTTTTGCTATCTCAGAATGGCATCTTTGTCAGGCTTGAGGCTTTGTGCCTTTTACTTCCCTCTAACTGAAATTTCCCTGATGTTCATTTACTCTGGCCTACAGACATAGATCCACCCTGCAGATCAGCTCTGTTGATCCATCAGGTCCAGCTAATTTCAGACACCTGTGTTCTTCCTCTTATGCATAATGGGACCCGTGGTGAAGAGGACCAATCTGTCCTGCAGTATCTTTGGGGTAGACATAAGCTTATTCTGCTTGAAAGCTGCATAGTGGCAGTTAGTGAGCCACTGAGCCCCGGTTAATAGACCTGTCTGAGAGGCAGGGCATATGGTTTTTTGCTTGACATTAGAATGACAGAGTCAAGCATCTTCTAGAGAGCTCAGGACCAGGCAGAGTGAAGCAATGTCTGCCTGCAGAATAAATTGAGCTTCAAGTGATGGCTGCATGGTATTGTATGTTTTAATACTTGAAATGATGCACCGAGACCAGACATTTTAAGTCCAAAAGTATATGTGAATAGCTGTTCCTGAGGCTCTGCTGCTCTATGAAGATAATCTAAGCAGGCTTACATGCCCTGTCGTCTTTGTTTCTCTTCCTTGAGCAACTCTAACTCCTCTTCCTCCTGAAAGAGGCCCTTTTAAATCACTGGAGCCCTTTGATCTCAGATGCACACAGTTGTCTTCTGGCACTGTCTTAACAGCTCTCAAATGCTTGCAAAGAAGAGGGTTTTTTCATGCCAGTCTGTTTCCTTCTTACTTGTCTCTCCTGAAAGCACTACTAAACTAGTATCAACAAAGTGAACATCCCCAGGACAAGGTTTTTTGTGCTTGCTTGTTGTCACAAAACCCACTCATCTTCCAGGTGAGCATTAAACAAAGCAGCACTGCATTGGCATAGGAGAGATCCTGCTCCTTCCTGACGGTTTCCATAAGAAAGGGTAGTAGTTACTGGCCTTTGAGGTCCTTGCCTAGAAACAGTAGCTCAGAGCTCATGGTGCTTCTCCTGCTTGCAAGGCACGTCCTTTTGATGGCCATGCTGTGCTTCGCTATGGGGTTTGTATAGCTGGCCTCTTTGTACGAGTCAGCAAGGTGGCCTGCTTTGCTTTCCACCCCCCAACCCC